>VKOC01001286.1:0-124026 GCA_009364415.1 Spea multiplicata | reverse complement strand
TTAAGTGAAAAAACGCTAATAAAACAAAATTTTGGAACTCTCCAAAAAATTATACCCTGCTCCAACTCAGCGTGAACAAGGGAATTTTCATAATATTGCATTAGTGGGATTATGAATATATTTTTGGCTCAAGTCTATCATTAAGAAGCTATCTCCATACTCATGTACCTCATAAATTTACAAAAAAATAAAATTCAATACCAGAACAAAAGGTTGGTGAAAATAACTAGCATTTTTTATACAGCTATTTCTGCAGCTATTTATATTAATGCTAAAGAGAATTGTGTAAATGCCACAAACGGTATTGTCTTAATAACAAAATAGCCCATATCAACCAGCCTGTCACAAGAAAGTACTTGATATAAAGAAGAGATTGCAGACATCCCAGTAATCAATATGAGGACTGCTACAGTATGGAAAATTCAGCTCCTGCATATCATTTTGTCAGCATCTATTTCTATGACCAAATGAAGCATTAATTCAAATCATAAATCTATGGTGATTTAAATCTAGGAATGAGCACCTGCCTGCTTTAATGATTTATTTTGTACATTTCAGTAAGCAGGAGATTTGTCCATATGAACTGACAGGTCACCTTCAGATGCCAGCAGTCTGCTGTTTATCACCAAGCAGGCTAATATCTCATCTTAACAAGTAAATATTAAACTGAAAAGAATCAATTTGATCCTGAATAGAAACAACCGTCCTGGTTATATTTCTATATACAATATATACACAACCGTTCAAATGTTTGGGGCTACTTAGCAGTTTTAATGGAAAAAAAGGAAATTTGTAGCTTTTACATAATTGCAAAATGTTTTTTTTAGTAATTAGAACAGGGCTGATGGTTACTAATAAAGTGCCTCTATACACCTATGAAGTTATTCTGTTAAAAGTCATTAACAACCTCTGTATTTCTGATACATGTATATATATATATATATATATATATATATATATATATATAATATATATAAAGAGAGAGAGAGAGAAAGAAAGAGAGAGAGAAAGAAAAAAATCATTCTTCTTTACAATGATTAGTGCAGTGGGTGGATTGTGAACTGAAGGTTATTATTTCAAATTAAACGTGGGAGATAAAATAATTACCTATTAGCATCTTTGGCTGCCCCTGACTCCCTTCGCTTTGTGACCTTTATATTTCAGGAGTTGCATATTAAAAAAAAATCTGCAATATTTATTTAGATTATTATTATATTTATTAAATGTACTCCCCCACGGAGTCAAAAGGTCACATAATTGAAATTGAAATATTTGTAAAAAGTAGAAACTTTTTTTTTTAACAAACTACTTATTATAGAGAACTGTGTATAATAAAAAAATAACAAAAAGGAATCCTACATTCATGGTTAAATATACACATAAAATCCGAAAGGAATGGCTGGCTGTGGATGCAGTTGAGCAAAAGACATAGTTATGTTATTTGTTCTATGATGTTTTAAAAATGATGCCGCGCACTTGTATATTGTGCCTTGTTGTATGTTTACCATAACACAAAACCCTGGGTTATATAAATAGTACTGCAGGTAGACATTTTTACATGTGGTCTTGTCACCAAACCAACCAACGTAATGTTCAAAAACTCTGCATTATTTACTTAAAAACACAGAAAGAGGGGTTGGATTTTAAAGGCATCAGGATTTTATTAAAATTAACATTCAATACAACGTATCCTTAACAATTTGTTTCTGCCGATATAAACACAGCTCTTTAAGAACCCACAACCTCTGCCTTGAGCCTCCTCTTTATTAGTAATCCACCAAACACCACCAGCCGTAATCAAACCCCAACCGGTGGGTCGAGCTTTACCCACCAAAATTCCACTAGAAAGGGTCCCTCTCCATAGTGCTTAAACCAACCACAGGTCTAGGTTGCACCCACTCTAGCGGGCTAACCTGTCCCCGCAAACTCCATCTTGAAAAGGCAGGAGCCAACTCTTGATCCTAATTGAAACAAGTAAATCTAGTGTAGGATAACTCGCTTTGTGAATAATGAATCAATAATGAATAAAAAGGAAGTAGGTCCTGTCTAGCAGTTCCTAGACTTTCTATTACAAAACAGCCTCTTGTTGGCTGAGACCAACAAACAAGCCCTCTTTATTTAAATTTTGCATCCCACAGGCTCGGTCATGCCCCCTTTATGTTTATACAGCTCCATAAGGGACTATTACAGAATCACTCCATTGACTGCTATATATTAAATAGTATACTGTATATAAAGGTAAATTACACAGTTATTCAGCAACAAACATCTAATTAATTTAGGACTGTAGGACGAAGAAATATTATTTTACCAGGGGTCAGCTGAGGTAGCGTCACATCTCATCCCTTTTTACAAGGCAGACATTTGGAAGATACAGGGAATATTGTGTTTCTATGCCACGTTAGTCTTGGAGGCGAGGAAATTAAGTCATAGCTCTATTTATACTGGACAGCCTAGATAACTGATGACTTTCTGATGGTAGGCTTGATCAAAGAGCCTCTATTATGAAGGTACAGGATATGAAGTCAATCCTGTCCCCACTTCAAAAGAGAAACACCATCTTTCATTCCCTTCTAAACGGTACATGTAAAGAATACAGTTAAAATTGATATTGTCACAGCTTAAACAAACCAACAAGTAATTCCAGCCATGAACAGTGAAAACCATATATCACTTTATTTTTAATTAAAGTTCCAATTTTAAAGTGGCTTTATTTTATTTTTTTAATTATTTATTTATTACTCAGCAAAAAAGCAAACGCAAACCTGGAAAAGTGAAGAGCCGAGAATGTTTTTTTTGTATGTAGCTGGCTCCTGCTCTAAAGCTATATATATATATGAATATAGGCCGCACTTTCCCCCCCCACTTTAAGTCTTTAAAGTGGGGGTGCGGCCTATATTCGGGGTCAGCACCCCTGAATGTTGTATCATTATAGACACTATCACTAAGACTGTTTACAAGCGTACAATTCCTGTATAAAGCTTTATCGCAAGCATATGCAGTAAGGCACCAGCATACAATATGATGAGCTGGCAGGAGGGCAACTCTTATATGCAGTACTGAATAGCACATTTCTATATTAACCCTTTCATGGCTGATTATACTTTTGTCCCTAACGATCAGTTGTTCTTCTATGATGTAATGGCATGTGATTAACGCGATTGGTGATCAGTCCACTTAACATGCTAGAGGGTGTAATTAAGATTTTGTCTAAATGGAACAGCAACTTTAACATCTTGATTTTGGTAAAGTTGATGCATTCTGTAGTTTAAAATGACACGAGTCAGAAAATACTATTTAGGCTAGAAGCATATGGACAAAGGGTATTTTTAAATCTAATTAAATCCAAAGAGATAAATTTACTAGCACCAAGTTAATTTGGCTGCATAAATAGGGACTATCAATTTAACAGAATTGAGAAGACTTCACCGCTTAGTAACTTAGAAATACTTATTGTTGTCAATGTAACAAACAGAATTTTGTGTCAATGCTAGGCATTAGGTTACTTACCAAATTATGCAAAATGCTTGCCAGTTAAGTGTTAAAATGTGTTTTTCTTGAAATTAGGTTTGACTAAATAGTTACTGTTGAATTATGTCGCAATATATCTGATAATATTCAGTCCTCATGTTTCTAATTCTGGGCAACGTTTGAGAATAACAAATTTTAGTTTTTACGGAGTTGTAAGTTGACTACTCACCTTGATAAAAACTGGCTGTAGAGAAAAGGGATGTATGTAAGTATAAATATGAAAATCTCTAAAAATTGATCTCTATTTATTTGTTGAATACGTTTGCCATTAAGCTTTAATGTTTAATGGCTAGAAATAATAACACTCCTTAAGCGTGAGTTAAAAACTTACCGACACTTGAATTAAGGTCTCCATTGTCGGAATCTCCTCCATGCTGGTTATTGCTGCCATGATAGTTGGACATAGCTTCTAACTTGATTTTCTTCACCTTCATTGCTTCAGCGATTGCTGCATTAGTGGCAGCTGCTGCAGCTGCAGCTGCAGCTGTCAAACCTGAAAAGGACAGGAGTTATGACATATAAATTATGTAAAATTACAGATCTTCCTAACTGCTAATTCTAAATACTTCCTACATAAATTACAATTCAAAAATAGTGTTTGTAAAAAAAAAAATCTGGCTTCTTTTTAATTATTTTTCCTACATATCTGCCAAATATTACAAGTAAGGGTAAGCCTAGGGTTAGTAAACCATGGGGTGCACCCCTCCCATAACAAAAAACCCAAACAAACAAAGAAGCACATAGCATACTCTTACACATGCATGCATACACACTTACTAACACAAGACATACCTTAGAGGGACTAAATATACTTTAAGGAGAACTTTCGCTACTCAAAAATAAACTACAGTGGGACAGTTGAAAATTGACATTATAACAATAAAGTAATACAATTCTCTTTTACATTTAATAATGCTGTAAATTGACCCTTCATCTTTAGTTATAGGTTGTAAGATTGCAAGCAGAGCCCTCTTTACCTAATGTATCAGTTTGTCTATTCTAGTCTTCTCATTCCCCTTCAATATATGTATTGAAAGTAAAATGTAAAAAGTGCTGCGTACATTTTTGGTGCTACATAAATAAAAGATAATAATAATGGTTTAAATGGTTAACATTAATGTTTTCAGTCATTAAAAAGTTTTATGTAGCATGCAGATGAATGCGGCAAAAGCTGCAACTAATTTTATTTTTTATTATTGTAAAACGGTCAAAAGCAGCCGCAGTGAAAAAGTAAAATGTGCATTATTTGCTTTTGCCTTAAATGTGCTTTATATATTTCATGATACGTTTTAATAATAACAGCCCCAGTGAAACAAGGGATACAATGAGTGTGTAAGACATGCTAAAGTTTTCTTTTAAACACAGAAACTATTGGTTAAGATCCATCACAGCCTGATACTAACTACTGGCTGATAATATATTTAAAGTGCATACATTAAATGTAATTTTCATTATTGTATCATTAAGTATTTGGTATGATCCTCAAGAACAGGGAACACAGGGCTCTTGGGTTTTTCTGATTTTGGTCTTAGTTCTACTACCAAAAACAGGGCCGGCCGATGACTTAACGCCGCCTGGGGCGAAGTTTAAAATGCCGCCCCCCGCCAACGCCGGGGGGGGGCGGCATTTTAAACTTCGCCGACGCCTCCCCCCTGCGGGACTTACCTTTTAAAGAGTCCTGCGGCACCCAAGTCTCCCTGCTTCTGCCACCGGTGCGGCTGTAAATGCTGAGCGCTCGGATTGAACGCCACTATCCGGCGCTCAGCATTACAAGCTGGCACCAAGACCGAACAGGGAGGGAGACTCGCCGCAGAGGGGAGAGAGAGAGGGGCGCCGAGCGGGTAAGCGAAAACCACTCGGCGCCCTTCTCTCTCTCTTCCGCTCCAAAAAAAAAAACGCTTGGGGTGACCAAAAACCTTTTTTAGTCTTGTGATTAGAATTAAATGTATAGCCAAAGACACAACGATGTAAGGCAGATTGGTACCCGAACTGGATCCCATCTGTGCTCCCTATGGCCAGTTGGTGAATCTGTATTAACAGTCTACAGCAATCATTATTTCTATCAAATGTGTTTGGACTGTAGTTATGGACCAGTTAAGTGGGCATGAGTCTTCAAAAGTCTAAGATTTGGTTGAGATTGAACTAAGCATGGCCTCCTAGCATAAACATGATAGAGGTGAGATATTTTCAGAAGGATAATTTCATTGCATTAATATTAAAGATCTGTTAGGATATTTCCAGCTGGCCTTCTTCACTGAGACAGACAGCTTTATAAATATCTCATCGGTCTACCATCATAGGCATTTCATTGACAGTTCCCAAAGAATGGTGTTAGCAATTTAAAACGAACCATTACAAAGTGAAAGAAAATCAAACATGTGGCATTAATACGCAGTCTTGGTTCCTAACCATCTGATAGGCAGATGGCATAAAACCGATTCTCCATCTGAAATGAAAGGGGTGCCTCATTTAAAATCTTGTTTGCATTCTAACTGTTAACCGAGCCATATTGATATACACAATACATCATGGCATTATTTGAACACTCTACTTAGTCTCAATCATAACTGTTTGTTTTAATGCCTGAGAATTTGGTTCCACGCTTTGTGAAATCTGTGTGTTTCTGCCATTTCAAATCATGCATTATGCAGTCAGATAAAGTAATATATGCATACATGTTTAGGATGGTTAAATACATCTTTCCAAAGTAAAGTAACATTATTTGAGATGTTGAGCTGGCAAATATGGTTATTCTCCATTGTTACCGTTTGATAATAAATATACATTATATAGTGGTTAAAAAGGGATAAACATGCCACTGATGGTACTTCTAGAGTTCACAAGAATAAGAGGAACTGGCGCCATCATGTCTTGTAGTGTTTGGTGTTCAGTGTAATGGTTTTGGAGATAATGTCATAGAACCAATTACGTGTCCTAAAAATCTCTTTTCCTTTCATCTACCGTTACATAGGCTGTCTGAACCAATCAGCAACAATTAGCAACAATGGGGAGGAATAATCATGCAGAAAAACAAGGTACCTAATCATACTCATTCTTCTCACTTTACCCCTACAGAATGATCAACTGGGATCCCTGGTGCCACCAGAGATCCCAGCATATCTAGAAATAACGTTTTCAGAGTTTTTGGTTCCGTCAGCATTGGCGCTGCAAGAAGAGAACTCTTGATCACCAGTACTAAAGTGTAGTGAAGACCTGTTACACTTTATCCACCAGAGAAGAGCTAGTGACAGCATTATCTTTTTGTGTACAGGTGGGAGAAATGCCCCTGCTGGTATAAAATACTTATTATATATTATTATCTCCGAAGGGTCGTTTGGGCCACTTCTCTTGGGACACAATAGAACACTGCAGCATTACAAATGGTTAAGAGACACGACTTAACCTTTCGGCGTAAATACATAACACTGGGTTTGCTAATGAGTGCCATGTGCCACAGTACTAAATGGATAAGGAATTTAATACCAAAATACACTCAAGAAATTACCCGAGAAGAGAAACTTCATTTTTCATTTTTATATGTTAACTTGGGAAAATTTGGCGGCACCAAAAATAAGAAAAGAGGAAAACGATGCAAACATAGACTTGGGTGTCTAAAGCTGGCTGCTGCATTATTTAAGGAATCAAAAGCAGTAATATAATACATAAAGAAAATACTTCATTATTACCGGTATTTTAGCGAAACCACTTTTTTTTGGCAAGACTCTGCATTGACCAAATCACTCAAAAACTTTGCAGAAAGTTTTGACACTGGGTTACATTTTCCATTCTGGTGAATGAGATGAGATATACCTCAACACTGTATATACAACTTGAATTAACATTTTTACAGCATACAACATCAGTAGATGTCTAAGGAACACTCTGTCTATTGCATTATTCATTTTATGTGCAACCTTGTGCAGGATCATAAATTGTTACTTTATCTAATCAAAGCAGACTTAATAATGCAGAAGGTCAAAGGTTTAATTTTGTGAAGTATTATTTTACACTGGGTTTAGTCAAAAACTACAAGGAGAAAAAAAAAAAAGCAAGAAACTGGTAATAAATGATCTTTTTATGGCCCCAGGCACTGGCCTAGTTAATAAACTTTCATTGAAGGTTTCTTTCAACTGTTCTGGACAATGAAGTAGAAAAAAAACACCCCTTAAATTACAGCCATGTGTGAGTTTTAAAGCACAAGTTCCTTTTATCTCCAAGTCCACTGTTTACAAAGCAAAAAAAAAGATAAATGTAATTTATCTTTGTAATTGTTTCTCCAAACTGAAAAGTTTTGTCTAAAGAAATCCAAGTGAACAATAATTTATATGCGCCATCTGTCTACGTAGATATCATACATAGTAAATTCAGATACAATCCTCCGAGCACAAATAAATAAAGTGCAGTAATTTGATATTTGTTCATGGAAACCTTGTAAATAATTATATTGCAGCAATACTGTCAGACACCCTTGCATGGCCGCATGCTGGGGACCCAACTACTCCCGTAATGCTCTACTACAGAAGCTCAGTCTGTGGTTATTATCAATGGAAAGATCAGAATATGCATATCCCTGCACATATATAACACTTTAGAAGTCAGTTGCCAGTCTTTATTCCCAGACGTTTCTTTTGATTGCGAGCTCCCCTACCAGCTTATCATAGTTACATAGTAATTTAGGTTCAAAAGAGACACAAGTCTATCAAGTTCAACCTTGCTTTTGATCCTGCAGAACGCAAAAAAACCCATATTGAGGCAATCTCCAATTGTGCCTCAAAAAAGGGGAAACATTCCTCCCTGAATCCAAAATAGAAAACCAATTTCTTGCAGGATCAACAAATTACAATGAATGCCTTTAGTAAGTTAGATTCTACATTGCTAAAAAAAAATAATCATATAGCCCATGTTTGATGACATCAGTACCGCTATTCTCCTCAAAACATGGTCTAGTTCTGAGACCCATTCTGGTGGCCACAGCATGTAAGAACTACACAAAAATTAGGGTAGAGGTGGACTTTATTGCTGTACCTGACTTGTTTCAATCAACAGACCTTTATATTGTGGGTCATGTAGAATGCTATTTCAACATGGAAAAGATTGATTTGAAAATGAAGTCCTTCACTTGACATGATGCAGTAACCTTTGTCAAGCAGAGGAACGTTACTGCAGGACCAAAAACACGTTCCAGCCAAGGCAAGAGATGCAACGTTACTTAAGGACACTGTATTGTCAATATCATCGCTCAAAGTATCTATTTTAGGGAAACCTGGTAGGGTTCTTCGGTTTAAGGATCTAGGCTAGCCCTATTTCCCTACTGAATGTGTACTGGAGTTCAATTTGCATGGACTTCAATGCGATTACTTACATGCAAATTCTCATTGAGTCTCATTTAACTACTCCATCTACTTTCCCTGCAGCTCAGCTAAAGATTCACATCTGGTCCACAACAGGCACCCAAAAGTATTGCCTATGAAATTTCCATTGTAATGTATGCATTGATTGCTATTTGATAGATCCACATCATTTTTAAATAATTAGTATACAGTAGGTACTTATTGCAATTATGTAGGTGTCTAAGAATTTTTAGAAAATTACTTATATTGTTATATAAGTAATTCTATAATTATTTGTGGATATTATTTGTGGATAGGTAATATACATTTTAGGACAAGGGAATTCAATTAGGCCCACTCTCCACCCAGGTTCTGCCCATTCCCCTCTACTGCCTGCCCTTTTCAAGCCTATTCTCCATCCACGTCCCACCGCACACAGTCTAACTGCTGCCATCTCCACTCATCACATGTTAAGCAACTACATCTTAGCATATCTGTCATACTTTTTTTCTGATGGTTTAAGACCATTAAAATGGTAAAAATAAAAAAAAATAGTCTACGTAATTAATGAATTGGTATACCTCAAACCTTATTACAGGAAATTATCAAAAATAGACTAGTTATACTTACATACAGTATGACTGCAATGCACTTATAGAGTAAGTATATTTTCTCTCTAGAGAGTATATGGTTTCATTATGTTGCAAGGGCTAAAGGCATAATGTAATAACACATAATTCACACGCAAAATCAGCATTTGCTTTCCAAATGTTTCGACCCTCTGCAAAGTCATTGTAGGTTACCCATTTTCCAATTTCAAGCTAATCATCAGTTTGCAATTTGTAAAAATATTATTTGTTACTTATGTAAAGCTATCTTCGTGCAGAAATAATGCCAGATCTTAAAATTACATTGCTGGGAATGGAAACAATTTGATCTTATCCAGTTGCACTGTTCTACTCATTGTATTACAAGATAATGGACATATTGAAATTTCTGGGAACCGAGATGCAAAACAATTTGTGAACCTGGGCATGTGATGCAATCAGGCCTTCTAAATATAAACATGTACTGAAAAGAGAGAACGAGAGCAATTTGCATTGAAATAATAAAAAGATGTGCTTGACATTAAGAGCCTGCTGTTGAGTTGCTACACATAAGCCTGTATTATAATATTCTAACAAAAACGACCATTCATCCATTCATATGATAATCTGGCTCATGTTTGACCAATACGTAGCTCCATGGATCCGATTCCGGAATACAGCTCACATTATCCTCAGCTGATAATGGAAGTCGGCATCCAGCAAGAGCTGTAAGGACGTGACAATACATTCTTCAGAACATGGCCTTTACAATTAGTAATGGTTAATTTAGAGTTGTTTATCCGCAGAACAATTTCATAGTCATGCATGCGATTGTATTTCCCATAAAACTGATTTGGCACCTGCCAAAACTATTCTAGAGGTGGCAAGTAGTGAAGGAGAATGGTATGTTTTGTTTCTTGGTTGGCCTACTCCTGACGAGGCTCTGAAAATATTCCATTGACTTCCTTTATATGCAACACTTGCAAGACCTTTCAGTTTATATTTCTAAGGCTAAGTCAATCAGATTCCCTTTCCACTTTAACATATATATATGGTCTGCATTTCAATCTGGGTCTTCATTGCTCTGATGACTAAGATGACAGTAAAAACGATACTTTTCTACATTTATATAAAATATACCTTATAAAAAATGCGCTTTATGATATTCATGGAAGGCCAAGCAGAAAAGAAACATACCGTATATCATTATATAAAAAAAACTATGACTATAAGGAATATTCATGTAATATTTGCATATATTCACATATATAGAAACTATCGTTTATTTCTGTTTCACAAGAGTTATTCTTATGACCTAAAGGCTGGACTCATGTAAATACTAAAGCCACAAATGGCATCAATTATTTTTCAACACATTGATAGCAAAGTGTGTCTGTATTTACAATATGTACAGAACTTCTGATGTCAGCCTGTAAATCCCACTGGGAACAACAGAAAGGAGAGAACTTTATGTAGGTTTTTCCTGCTATTCTGCTTCAAATAAGAAAACCCCACTGAGCACACATTTCTAGATACCGAACTGACAATATAAATACGCAACATACAGAAACGACTTTAAATGCTTGGTAAGCGTTAATATTACAGCAAAATAACTCCCAAACATAGTTGTGAAAAGCAACCCTTTTAACAATGTTACTTGGAGAATGGAACATTGTTAAATGTAAGCATTAGGAGCATCTACGGGTTGATTTTAGCACATAGAGCTACTAGATGTGTTGTTATCTTCTCAATCGACAAAAAAAAACATTTGCCGAGTGGTTAAGGTGATTACTGTTTTTCTTCTTATACATGAATAATGGTTTAGGAGACTCTTTAACAATTCTTTTGGGAGAAGGGAGCAGATCTGTAAATACAGAACTTGGAGGAGTACTGAAAAAAATATTTTCTTACTACAATAACGACATATTTAAGATCCAAATATCTTTATATATGACTGTTAAATGGTGAAGTAAGAAATTATAAAATAAATAAATAAATAAATAAATAAGGAACGAGAATAAATAATCATTTGCCTATTTCACTAAATATTGTACTAAAACAAGTATATCATATAGCTTAACTTTTCTATTTGTTTATTCAGTGGAAGGGTGTACTGTAACTGTAATTATATGTCGCAATATGTCAACTTCAAGCTCAATTATGACAAATGTTTTCAAATAATAATCAGGTACTGCTCCAAAAGCACAATTCTTCATATTTTACTCATGGCATATTATGTTTCTGAGATAGATTATTATCAGATTGTCCTCTGTCACCTTGAAATATGGTCAAATTTCACTTAAATGTGGTTGTGTTCCCTCTAAAATACACTTTGAAATTTTACTTAAAGTGCAAGTTAAAATAGAGAGTTAAATAATGTTGTGGATTTGAGAAACATTCTTTGGTAGGTACCAGGCTTCAAATATGTTTCAAAAGTCATATAGGGCTTGTTTGAAATCCAGACAAGTTAAAATAATAATGAACACTACAATTAAAGTCACTAATAAGTGATCCAACTCTCAGGTCATGTACTCAAGTGACAAGTGCTTACATGCTCAACTTTGTGTACTTGTATAACAAGGTCAAATCAGAATTTTACCATCTTTAATTTTGTTTAAGCAGATCTAAGTAAATCTCTGGGCAGCCAACTGAGAACTATTAGGTTCGACTAAGCTAAACTAGTGTAAATGTGTCTAGATCCCCTTGATACAAACAAAAACTGAAATACAACCTTTTTCATTTAAAAACCCCACATCATCATATGCATTGACGGTTTTGAATACATATACGACTGTCTGTGAAAGTAAGAAAGGAAGCATTAGGGGAAAGCAAACATTAGTTTAGCGGTGCCAGGATTGAAGGGGTTATTTGTGAAACCCTTTGTTTCTGTGTGGCAGCATTGCAAGGGTTATTCTTAAAACTCCTTTGTGTTTTGTTACAATCTTTTTTTTTTATTATTTTCCTTCAGTAATTGAATCCTGTGACGTCTGCCAGCAACTTGCTAGAATGTATCCATGAAAAGTACAAGAGGACTTATGAAAATTTACTTGTTAGGGCTTTATGCCAGAATTCTGTCAGTCGTTATTGGTGAAACTATCTTGTACTGTACAGGAATACATTGTAGCAAGTTGCTGGCAAACATCCTAGAAATTAATCATAGGGTAGGGGGGATAAAAAAAAATTAAAACAGTAGAAGGGGTAAAAAATGGGTTTAAGAGTAACTCTTGAAATGCTGGCACAGTAAAATGGTTGTTTAATTTTTGTTCCTATTTTTTAACCTATTTAATTTTTCATATTAATTAAGTCCAAGCTAGCCCTGCATTTTTACTTTTTTGTATTGTATTCTAATGCAGGCACATTTATTTTTATCAGTCGATGAAAGAGTTAAACTGTATTTAGACCCGATTGTGCATGTGCATGTGTTTTAACTTTTTTAGGCTGGGTGGGAAAAGTATCAATTTAAGATTTACTTAAAATGACCCTTCTCCCATTTGAATTGTATAGGTAAGAATATTTTAATTGTACCCTTCTTTAGCACTGGTGGTCTTATTTTAACAAGTGTTAAACCTCTTTAGATGGTGATCGAATGAATCCAAATAAGGTTTAGAAAGGTCATTGAATTAGGCCCATTAACCTAAAAATTATATATACAGTATATTGTATATAGAGATATTTATCTTATTTTATCTATTTTATCTAGAATTTTAACAAGTTTCTAAACCCCCCCAGTCACTGCTAGAGTAATTACATAGCACACAAATTCTAATGGTTCTGTCCCTAACCCATACTTGTTTCCCCCCCCCCCATGGAAAAAATCTTATGAAGCAAAAAAAAAGTGGCTGTGGGAATCCAAAGGAAGAAAAACATACACTATAAAATATAATTAAAAATTGTGGAGGCTGCATATGACAAGAATAACCATAAAAAGCAGACACAAACCAGCTGGCTGTTAACAACTTTTGAGTTATAAAAATATTAAACCTGCTGTAAAGCATTATGTTCAATTTAAATAACCACAAAGCAGGCATTAGGCTTCTTTGCTGAGGTTTTTGGAAACATTTTATGGCAACATAAAGTTTTTAGAAAAGATAGATGAGGGATTTAGCTCATAAACCAATTTCCCAATTTGGATTGCATTTCAGCAGATTAGCATTCAGTGACTACGTTCGTTTTTTTAATAAGCGGCACTGCAGCTTTGTTATTCATACTGGATTTGTAAAGTATCATTACGCTATTAGACTGTAAGCCTTTTCTTTACACCTGGGTATCCACTTATCCAGTTTAAAATCAAACGAACATCAAAAAGATGCCAAAACCAGTAATATTATTACTCATCTTTAATAATTAAACAGCTTACCCACCTTTATATTTTCTCACATAGTCATAGGCCTAGGTCATATAGCAATATTGGCTCAACTTTGTTGATGACTTTCAATCCATTTCAAGATTATATTGTTTATTTTATATTTTTTTTCTTGAACATATTTTTTATTTTTTTTATTTTATAGTTTTTGTTTCTTGAACAATTTTTTCTTAGGCATCATACAGTGGCGGATACAGTACTTCCGTTGACGTTGACAAAAAAATGTTTTTATTATTTTCTTTGTGCAAATAAATATCCTTTATCTGTAGGTCTGGAGGCTGCCATTGTTGTCAGTCATGTGATATTTTGGGTGACTTTACCTGCTGAAACACCGCACTCAGCTGATTCTTTATGGCAATGCTAATAAAGTCCATTCCTCCATTGACTTTTATTACTCTGTGTGTCCATCTGCGTGATTAGTACTGAGCTAGTCCATTGTTTGCCTGTTTGTCTGGTTTGGGCTAAGATAACAGAACTAGAACACATATAAATGGTGAACATGCAGCTGTTTGAAAGCATTATATTATTCGAAAACAGCACAATATTTTTGAAACGTTGTTTTATTACAATACTAATAATAGAATAAAATGGTGTTCGTTTCCATTTAAACAAGGTTTGACAAAATAAACATTTGATAAGTGGCATTTAGTGTGGATTGTAGAATTTTCATATATTTCTCTCGAATGTGGGAATTTCTGTCCCATTTACATTTTTATTTAGCATTTCAAATATGCACTTGCAGAGCTTTATAGATTTCATGTCTCATAGATGTACAACTCTAATAATGCTTTGCTTTTATATTCATATAAATTAGTATCATTTAGAAAGAAAACACATTGTTAAAAGAAAAGACTTAGTTTATATTATTTTGAAACATGTCCTCCCAAAAAAAGATGAAAGCGTATTGAAAAAAGAAAGAAAAAAACAAAAGTCAAATGACGCAGACAGAATTTACAAGACTCACATAGACCGCTGCAGGGTAATTCAAACAAACAAAATAAAATAAAATCAATGTTACAGTGAGTGAAGTTTTGATGTATACATGTTGGCAGCTTACACTGCCAAAAGCACTGAATGAGTTTTGCCATTTTAAAATTTCCTTGATTCACTGCACTGCCTCATGCAGGGCATTTTATGCCTGATTTATAGTTAATCGAGTCACCTGCTTAATGTTAAGGAGGGTCACAGGGCTATAGATTGGTGGCGATCTTACAGCGTACAACTCGTTCCGTCTGGATATTATTTTTTCTTTGTGCTGCTGAAAAGGTTCACATGTAAATGAATAAGCTATGAAGCGGTGAAGTGAAGTGAATTAGCCATCCAGAAGGAGTGGTAGAGGATAGAGTGGTAATAAAATGAAAGCACAGGAACACAAAAACAAGTAAAAAACCTTAAACCGATTTAATTTGCCTTTGTCTTATATTCTGGATTGCCTTATGTCTGTTAATTGCTTTCTCTGCACCACTTCTGCTGGAAGAATGCTCCACTTATCTACCATCCTCTCAAACATGATGCACGTGTGGGAAAGACATAAGGCTAGGCATAACAAATACGACCAAAGGCCAAACAAGGTGCAGAATTGGATTGGGCAGACTAGATGGGTGATGTGATTGCTACCCGAGATAACATGGGATATGGGTGATTTATAATGTGGTTTTTTAACGTCAATTCCCACTTGGAGGTATTGCAAACCAGACCTAAATGTTTATAAAGCATTACTAAGCATAACCTAGCTATTGTGTTATTACTTGTGTTCTATGCACTCCCTAATATTTTTAGATTTTACTTATATAAAAAGTCAACAATACATGCATTGAAAGGGTATGTCAGACTAAGACAAGCTGGCAAGCTTACAAGATAATGTGTACTGATGATGATTCTGCAATTTTTTTTTTCATTTTCCAATGCCCGTTATTTCTCTTCTAGTACTGAAATGGTTAGGAGGAGAGCAAATAACCGCTAACACTGGTCTTCCTAGTATATATATATATATATATATATATATACATATACGCAATATTTCTTCATGTGCTTTCATGAAGCCTAAAGGGTTGTTCATAATAGGTGCATTAACAGCGATGTAAATAAGTAAAGCCGAGCTGAGTGATTGCTGTTGTAGGATTGATAGGCATCAGCATTCACGGCAACGTGAGCTGTCCAAATGGATTTTTTTCTGGAACATTAAATGTCACCCATTGGAGTTGGAATACAAAAATGTTTCTAATCAAAGGACAAGTTTGCACAAATATCTAACGGTGACATGAGTAATTGTCCTCAACCGATGTGCAGCTGGAATAATTGCTATTTTACACTGCTAGCGAAATCTGAATACATGTTCAGCCCCCCACAAATGCTTGTTAATGTTTATTTTAGGATTCCAAATATCACAAAGGAACAATAACAGCGAAACAATATACAGACTTAAATGTATTCTATAAAATCGATATTGTGTCAAACTATCAATGTAAAACAAAAGATAATATCCTAATTTGGTTTACATTGTTGTTTGTTTTTTATTGCATGCTTTACAGGAACATTATGGAACATGGCAAGCACCTTATAGCCGAAACTCTGAACTCTCAGGGATAGACCTGGAGTCTCAGGGTCACTTTTCTCCTTCTCCTGGTGGTGTTGGAGGGAGGGCGGTGTTTAGTCATGCCCACTCTCACTCACTTTCTCTCCTACTCAAGAGTGGGTCTAGACTTGGCCCTTATGAATGGCTAGGCTTGCCTATGCAGCTTACCAGCTCCTCCTATACTGCTGGCTATCTTCTCCCCACAAGAAGCAGCTGCCTGCCGAAGAGAGAGAGCTCTGGGTAGTCAGCCCTGGATATACTCTCCTATAAACTAAAATCATAATACATAAACCTCCCAGAACACACGGCTAACTTACAAATTGAGCACAGAAAAGTACTAGACTTGGTAGATTATAGCAAGAATATTTACATCTGCATTTTGCGCTGTAGGATATAATTAATAGAAGACAAAAGTCGTACATTTGCCGGGACAGTCTTGGCATTCATTTTTCCTGGTCCCTTTACACATTGATTTGTATTTTTTCTTTGTCAGTTAAACCCTCTTAAATATATTTAAAAAATCAGATTCTGACACACATTACTCTTACTAGTTTTATCAGACAAGATAATTCATCTTTATGTCATGCGTATCTACACATTAATGTTAAAAATACTAATACAATCTTAAATAAATTTAAAAACACTAAGTTTTACTTATTTCATGCTTTAAGTGTATTAATAGAATTTTAGAGCTAAATAATGTTTTCTCACTGAACTGTAATAAAAACAGTAAAAATATACAATGATAACAAATGTAATTGATGTTTCAGAAAATAATACATTTTTTAATCTTTTTTTTTTCCTTCTTCTTCGGTGGTTTATAAAACATAACCGAGACCCATTTGGAATATTATTTATTAATGTTTTATGTTTCAGTAGCACAACAGTTTTCCTTTTGATTAGTATCCAGGAAGGAAGCCACAGCATGCTTTTGAAATGTGGCTTACATATGTCATATTTTTAGAACATATTCCCATTACAAATTACTGTACTTATCTAAATCATGCAATGGGAGATGGACTTGTCATTAGTTGTGGTGTAATTCTGTTACACACAAAGCAATTTGACCACAATGAAGTTATTTTCTGCATCTAGTAGTAAACAATGGCAAATGTATTTCTCATCAGTGGAAAGAAATAAAACAATAGGCATGAAATACAATCCTCTGACAAATAATGCAAGTTCGTCCAAAAGGAAACCATCTTGAGCCCTTTGTAGAATTTATTAAATGTAGGGAAATGTATGCCAAGTATCACTATTCCTGCTTAACACGTACACGACAGGGACATTTAAGACGTTATACTGCAAATATAAATGTGCTTTTTGATGGAAAGGTGATTATTTTCGTACCCTTTCAGACACATTATTTTTGAACTACAAGAATAGGGATTATAATGAGATATAGTGAGCCTTCATATATTTATCTCTGAATTATTTGTAAAATTACCAACATACTGTAAGGCTTTAAAAAAAAAAAGTTGACAAAAAGTTGAGTTTTATTTCATTTTGTTCCAAAAAAACTTCCTGGACCTGGAGGCTACCATTGTCAGTCATGTGATATTTTGGGTGACTTTCACAGCTCAAATGCCACAATGAGCTGGTTCTTTATTATTATGCTAATGGAGTTATGTTTGTACAATTAAATCTTTTCTATCATAGACTTTCATTAGTCCGAGTTACCGACTGGGTGATTGAGACACAACCATTAATTTTTTTTATCACAGCAGTAAGGCGTCCGAACATTTGTCTTGTAGATTGTGTTAAGATAACATAGCAAGAACACCTAAAATGACTAATATGTAGCCGACTAGAACTATTCTAGTATGCAAAAACTAGAACATTTTGGGAGGAAAAAGCACAATACCTGCTTTGAAAACATATTTTTATCTGATACTACTAATAAAATTAGAGGTGGTTTCTATGGATGTCAAGTTTTCACTAATAGCATATTATAATTATAATTAGTTATGGGGCCACTATACATGTAGTTACTTTAGGTATCTATTAACACCAGGGGTTCTGGGGTCTTTAAGAGGCACAAAGAGTCATTTGATTACAAGAATTGGCGGGTTGAAACATGATTCGCCATTAAAGGTTTAGACTTTAGCAGTGTCTCAGCGTCAGCTCATTTACAAATCTGTTACAAATATCCAATATTGAACTATATTACTGAAATGTTATTGAACTAAAATATACCTAGCACATTATTGATTACATCATTTTCTCATCAAATTAGCCATTTGGAATATTTTTCAAAGAAATCACCTTAACGATAAAAAATAAAAAAAACCAATGGCCCATAAGATTTTGAATTGCTGAATTAGTCTTAAAGGTCACATAGTGGGACTCTGGCAGCCTGATGAGGAAAAAAAATATAATCTCTGACTCAAATGAAAGTATGTCTAAAATCTATCTAATAGATAGAATAGAAAAAAATGTACATATGATTTACATTTGGTTTTGAAATTAGATATTTTCTTCACCAGAGATAGATTTCATGTAGTTCTCCAGATTTTCTTGAATTACAATTTGGAGCAAAGTCCTTTGGTAACTGAGCACCTGGGAGAAACTTGTAGTTCTATACCACCTTTCAGGACATATTTTGCCATTTATATTTAGGCCAAAAGTTTCTAAAATACGTATATATATATATCCTATACAGATTTCTACTATATCAATTAAAATAGTTTTTTGATTGCAAAATTATAAATATATTAAAAACGTGACGCACTTAATAGGATTAAGCTGCCCTATGCGTATAGAAAAATAATTTGCAAAGTACGCGGTGGTACAGTAATTTTTATTTTATTTTCAAAGTGCATATAGTGTGTAAAAAATATGCAGATCGTTGTTAACATCTGGTCCAGCATGTTAAATGTTTGCTAAAATGCTGGAATATTATAAGAAAATATGAATTTAAAGTATTATTTTAATGTGTACTATATAGTAAATACTTTTGAAATGTTAACAAAAGTTCAGATTAGATATTACAGTTGTAACTGTCAGAAAGATGAGGAAAAAGGTTCACATTGTACTTGTTTTAAAAATAATTTCCTGAACGTTAAATGAGAAACACACTGCTGAAAAATAAAACAGGAAGTGGAGAGCAAAGGAAATATGCTTTCCCCAACATTATAGAAAACTATAATATGATTTGAACCAGGAATTCTTTAAATTGCCCAAAGAATGCCCATAATATAAAGGAAGAAAAGTCTACTAAATAGAACGCATATTGAAGAATTAAGTAGTGTTTAATTAAGTTCATTGACAAAATATACTGGTTTCACTATATTAACTGCATGAAATGTGTTTCAAAGGTGTTTTTAACGTTTATTCATTTAGTCTCGTCTCTACCATTACACCTAAGAGTTAATGTAATGGCCAACGAGGCAGGGCTTTATTAAAATCGATTACATGTTGTCATTTTCTCTTGTTGATATATGTATTATTGTGTCTTTTAGGGCTGCATGATCCTGTGATACACTCATACCCAACCTCGGATCTCACAGTAGCAAGAGACATCAGGGGAGAGAAGAAGGACATAGGCGTTTGGTGTCCAATGAGCCTACCAGGGAACTCTCAGGGTTCGCCTCTGGTTTTCGCACCCATCTCTGAAGAGCCAGAATCTGAGGGTCATACAGTTTGGCGTTGACTTGCTGATACTCTACACACACATCGAGTGGCACCTGAGCCTCCCAATTAGTGCTAATGTTACCATTGTGTCATGGTCGATATTCCTACTTGAATGTAGGTGACTCAATTAAGTGCATCTTTAAATAATGACCAGTCAGGTTTTCCATGAGGACCAGGACTAGAGTCATTTTAGTTAACACATTTGGCAAATTTTCATTATGGCCTATTAAAAGGTTAATATTTAAAGAGTCTCGGTAAGTTTAAAGAGGGACATTTATTATGTATGCTAAAGTAATATCTGCTTTTTTTCTGGGGATTATTAAGATTATATATAACATTTAGTCCTGCCAATAACTCTTTGGCTTCTAGTTGTACCTGTTGGTGGTATCATCCCAGGAGACATTAGGCCCGGCACGGTGTGTGGCATGATATGTGGATTATCTGGTGAAGTAACGCTCTGTGTTCTTTTCGGGGGCCTGCCCGGTCTGGAGCTGAAAGAAGAGAAACATACATTAAACAGAAGCCGCTGACTTAAACATCGTTTGGAAGTTGTTTCAAGTAGTAACATGGACTGTAAATAAATTTGTTTCAAGGACGGTTGCTTTTGCAGTTAGATGTAATAGACTTCCATCACTAATTAGATTACTTGCTGAATTCATTTTCCTCATTGAAGATCAGCCGCTCTTGATGCATAATTCATAGCCTGCACCTCGTTACCTGCTTCTTCATATTAATATCTATACACAGTTTGAATTGCCTCGTTTGCATATGCTAAAGTTCTGCATGCAGCCTTCAGCATGAAAATTATGCACTAACTTGTAATAATTATTACAGTCAGCCTGCTATTGATTTATGAGACTTTTAAAAACCAAATATGTGTAGTACTTGTAATGAATGATATTTTAAGGTTCTTCAGGAAATTAAAAGGCAATGGCTGCCTAAGGAAATGTTCTGCTTGTTTGATTTAATACTACAGTTAGCTGGGAGGTGGAATGAAAGAGTGATTCAAACCTATAGCACATTTTTCGATGATATGTTTTATTACTTTGCACTGCTAGCCTGATATCTAGATGATAGATGACAATACATATCTAACGTGTGAAAAGGTCTTAGTATTTCTTTATTCTTTGTCATTTAAAGATTAGTCAAGTTATCACTTAACCCCTTCTTCTTTTGTGTTATCCTGCTCATGTATATCCAAAGCCGTAGTTTTAAACCAAGATTGTATTTCAGGGCAGTAGCGGGAACAACGGCAATTTATTATAGTTCAAAGAAAATATCTAATACATGAACAATTTCTGATGATTCTCATTTCCGCAAGCATATTCCTTTAGTAAGCTAACATAACACAGTTTATAAGGAGAAAATAAATGTTTATGTATATTTTTATACAGAATATAATGGGTAGCATTCTAGCAGTGCTCATGTCATCCTTTTGCAGTTTTATAGATATATAAGAAAAAAAAATGCTAAAAATATATACACCATATTCTCTTGAAACGGAAAACAAAATGGCAGCAAGCGTTCATATGATAGATGTATTGGAATTCACGTAAAAAACGTGCACACGCATATTCATACTGGTGATCCTTCAGAGTTTTCACCGGTGTGTCATGGTATTTATCCTCGTTTGGGGATCTCACAAACATTAGCAGACAGTATGGAGCTGATTTGCAGATATTACTACTAAGTATTCAACAAAAGTGACTTCCTTCAAAATAGATTTACCTCTTGACAAGCTATGGTTTCCATAAGGACTATTAGAACCATTGCCGCCAATAGTAAATTACTACAATAAAATATGTTGGACTATTAAAGTAACATGGAAACATAAAAGTTGAAGGCAGATGAGAACCATTTGGTCCATCTAGCCTGCCCATTTCTCCTTACTCAGATCTTACTCAGACCTTAGTCTTGCATAAGATTCAGGATAGCCATATGCCTATCACATGCATGTTTAAATACCCTTGCTGTATAAGCCTCTAGCACTTCTGATGTTACATTTATTTACAATCCTCTCTGTAAAGTAGAAATACAACCCATTCTGTAATGTGTTAGTATTTGAAGAGTTTAAGGGTCGGCCCATTTCTCCAATATCAGATTCAATTGTAAATCTACAATTGTGAACCGATATACCACATGGCAAGAATGTTTTTAAAAATAACTGTTGTCAGTCTATGTAATGTAAATGACGGTGTTTAACATGCTGATTTATAAACCGTTCAGTGCTTGTGCTGTTTGAACTCTTGGATTACAATTCTTCACACACTTATATATCTCACGAGAGAGGAGAATGCTTTGTTCTATGTGTCTTTGGCTATGAGAAAGCGTCCTACAAGCTCCACTAAAAACAAATATCACTAGGTAGTAGCTAAATGCTTAGACTGTTACAGGAACAAAACCGGTTCGTGCAAGCAATCTTTAATCTGTCAGAAATGCAACATCGCAAAAGAACCATAGATCCTTAATAGCTTTCAGCTAGTGATAGCCATAGGCCACTTATAAGACTTAAGTTGTAAACACAAGTATCATTAAAACTTAACATCAGGTTAAAAATAATACTAGATTTTTTGTTACTCTTTTCAAAGCTTTTAAAAATATCACAATACAAATACAAGGTATGTATTACACTATATATCGTTCTTTTGTGTTTTATTTGTATGACCCTTTTGGATATTTATTGTGTATTCTCTCTCCAGATGGGTATTTATATGGTTTTTTTTACCACTTGATTGATTATTTGGTACTTTGTGATTTTCAAAATATCACACAATGGAAGAAACCGCCAGTATAAATTCAGCAAGAAATAACGTTATATACGCTAAGAGACCCTCAACCATCAATCAATCAAATCATTTTGATGTAGCACCTACCCAGGGGCATGAGTGTAGGTATATGTGCAAACATAATAGGTCGGAATAGTATAAAGTAGTGTCAATTATTAAATGGCACCTAGAATTTATGTATAGTCAGAAATAAGGCTACTATCATCAATAAGTGCATCAATTTTCATTTACCTATTGCTCAAAATGTTTCTTATGTTACTGCTTCTACTGTATCATTATCTCCTCATTTATTATTTACCTTCTGCTCCATCATTTCCCTTATTATTACTAGTATTATTGTTGTTATTATTATATATTGTTTTCTATCTAAGCCTTTTCTTAATCTTCTATATCCCTTCCTCTGTCATGCCTGTTTCATACACATTAACTGTCCCTTCAACTCTCTAGGCATAGATGCATACCTGCATGTGCCCCTACGACCATTTCAGGTGTCCAAATATCTACATATCGTACCCTCCTGGCCACCTGGGGGTGCACATCTTCAATACACTGTGAGGTGACCACATGGAAGCTCTACTGATTTCACATCATGATGAGCCAGCCAGTGGAGACCAGAAGATCACCCAACCAACCAATTATCCCCTAATGCTCACAAAAGCAGGACCATGAGGCTGTTTTTGTATTCCTATATGTTATTGGATATAGATATAGTAGCCCAAAAGACTACCCAATAAAAACAGAAAGTATGCATATATGAGGTCCAAAACAAATCATATATATAATATTTCTTATGAGTTGTCTTTTTTGTGATTTATAAACAGATATGTGCATGTTCTTCAGCCAGGAACTGAAGCAAAATGGGTGTATATCATTTATTTTAAGCGCATATAGATTAAGAATCACAAATATCTAAAATGATTGTTTTCTAACAGTATATATTTTCACTTTATATAACTTAAAAAAGACAGTCTAAAAAAAAATTATCTTCGCTTTACCAAAGAATGTTAACGGGTAATACAGATGAAATGCTAAATATTACAAAAACAAAGAACAGCTTTAAGTTGCAAATATAGAGCTGCCTGTCATAGGAGGGTTATTACATGGAATGTTTAGAGATTATCTTTTCCTTCTGTTCTATCCTTTGATTCCAATGGCTATTTTTATTCAAGCAACACACAGTAAGAATGTTGTATGTGTACTTGATTAAAGCCGTATCCTAAAACTGTGCAGCTGGCAAAGAGTAATATTTCATCAATAAATGCCGTTATGTTTTCTTTGTGAAAAGGAATGAGAGTAGAATAACAAAGGAAGCAATTGTTTAACCTATTGAAAATTTGAAGGTGTTGAGCTACAGGGAGAATATTTCTATAGAAATGTAAAGGCTGCAATAGGATTCCATTCCTGTGAGATTAATTAATAATACAATTAATAATAATTAATAATAATTTTATAGCTGTACCAAAATATACTTACATATCCACTAATTAATAATTAAGACAAGTACACAAATATAAACATTTATGGATATCCAACACATTAAATTTAACACTGCATTGTTAACAAAACTGAAAATTCCAGTGAAGAACTTTCAAAGGATTATTGATAATATTGTGTGAGTTTAAAAAAAAATTAGTCACACATAGTAAAGATAGTAGATGGTAAATCTAAATGAATGTACTAAGATTAAATATCAGATTATGTTTTAATGTAATGACACAATTATAGCCTTTCTAAAGGGTTAGTAATATGGACGGACACCATAATGGGTTAATGCAAACAAAGAGGTCTAAATGGCTTTATAAGGAGCTAGTGGATATAGCTGAAACGGATATTATTTTATTCCTGTAGTTATTGTACCCCATCATTAAAATATTTAGCTTAATGTAAGCCAAAAAAGATGACATTACGCCATCACTGCAGACACATACGCACTGGATGTCATTATACCAAACTATTTATTCTGAATATTTATTTCTTACTTGAATCTTGTTTCCTCTAGTTGTTTTTTAGCATCTTTTTGCAATAATGACAAATTATCTCTTTAGATGTCTATTTTTGCCTTTGTTCACTATCCACAAATTGCACAATCGCTGCTGATTGACTGAGTTATGTAAAAACATAGAAATTGACGGCAGATAAGCACCTTTTGGCCCATCTGTTTTTTCTGATGTATATGGTATTAATAATTTTGTAACAACGTATATGAGAAAGAATAATCTGTAAGTGCCTCACTAGTGCATTTCATATGCTCAGTTTGACAGCAGATAAAAACCATTCAGCCCCAATTTTTTTTATTGTAAATACTTAAACGTTACCTGGCCCTTGGTTCTTGTGTTATTTTCAGGATAACCATTTCCCTATTCCATGCATGTTTAAATTCCCTGACTGTACCTCTACCACTTCTGCTGGGAGGCTGTATCCACCAGGTAAAGTAAATCGTCCTTACAACTTATAGGCTAAGCACCTGAGCACCGTTTACATATAAGAAAAAAAAAGGAACAGATTGCAGCCTCGCAGGAGAATTACAAATTCTGGACAGGTGAAGCTGTTATTTTAAAACAAAAATGTTAAAAAAGTAATATTTATACGTGATGTTGTACGCCCCATATAATATAATCTAACTTTGCATTACTGTGTTCCTTACATGTATAGAAATTCATGTTCAGACATACTTAATTTAAAGGCATGATTAATCTATTAAGTTTTAACTTTTTTATTGACTTAGTAACAAATAGAAAACTCAATAGCTTATGGGATCAAATACATCAAAGATAAACATTTAGCCTAATGACATCAACAGTCAACTAAGAACATCTGTGTTTTCCTTTAGAAGTGATCAGAGGATACTCCTTTGTTTACACTAAGGATAATCACAAGGTTTGTATTTCTGTATTCAATTTAAAGGGGAAAACCATAAAACCTCCAGAGCCCAGGGCAACAATATGTTCTTAATGCAGGATTTCTCCTATTTTATGTTTGTAGCCATGGTAAAACAATAGAATTGAACTTTCCCTGACCCTTTCTCCTTTAATGGCCTAGGTCCTATGTCGACCAAGTTAGAACCTGATGTTATCACACCAACTGCTGCTAATGCAATCAATTTTTTTCTGAAACTGTATCGGCTCCTTAAAGAGCGAGCTTAACACATGTGGTTACTTAATAAATGTATCCCGCGTACCTACTGATATCATATGCACATCCTGTGTTCATAATTGTGTTTACATATACAAGTTACAAAAACAGCTACGTTACTTTCAAATTATATTTTGTATTGAAATTCTGTTTTCTTTGGTCATTTTGAAGGAAGAGTTTAAAACGTCTGTCATTTGTCAAAATCACAAAATATTAACCCCTTAAGGACAATGGGCAGTCCCTAAACGCATTGAAAATAATGCATTTTGACAGGCTTTGTCATTAAGGGGTTAAGATATATATAGGAGTTAAGGTTAAATGTATAGCTATCACAAACACCCCTATTTATAACTGGGTGGGCTGGAGTCCACGGTTCCTAGTATCTTAGCTGTGCAGTGGTGCTTCTTGATGTCATAACGCAAGGTTCTAGGTCTCCACTTATATGGCCAAGAACACAACAGAGAATTGTGTCAATAAGGAACAGATTTCCCTGCCCCCTCTCCTAAATACTAACGAAAAGGGTTTATAGGGGGTTCAACAACTGCTGCGACAGATACATTCCCTACAACTCCTATAGGTATTCTATAATATATCATTGAAGTACGTAGTCTTTCTAATGGATGTTTTACACCATAGCGTCTCAAATGGCATATGACATTCTTGTTCAAAAACAGACTAATGAACATCATGTGCCTGCAGGATACACACAGGCACATGCTTCACTTTTACATGTACTGTAGCATGAATCCAGTAGACGGCTGCACTCTAAAAAATGGGGTAGGTGGAATGGAATATCAAGGTACGTGGAAAGGCACAGGGCCCGCCAGGCATATGTCTGTTGTGCCCTATGGCTAGTCCATCCACACTGACACCCACAAGCCTTGTTACAGACACGTTCTTCACTTTGCCCACTCCTGCAAACCAATGTAACAAAATTTAACAGTGCATTCAATGTGTTCATATATGCTATGACCCTGTATATAATATTATTATTAATAATAATAATTATAATAATAATAATCTAAAAGGTATATCACACATATTTTAATAAATAGAAAATACAGTTAATCACTGCCAAGGTATAATATTAGGAGAAAAGATAACAATGCATTATCAAGGGATCCATAATTGAGTTTATTACAAAGTCAGGGTATTTATATGCTTTGTTGCCTAAGGCTACAAATGCATTACATAAAGAATTAGCTCACTCACCTAAGGGGCTGTGGTTTACAGAGAAACCTTATGAACTTACAAATGTACAATAATATCTGATATGAATGATTTATCTAGGTATTTAAAAAAAACATAAAAATTGCTGCCCAAAATTATTAGTATTGTATCAGATTTACAAATTATATATTTATACATGCTTTAGGTTTTGATTAAGCACATTAAATTATATATCAAATTTGTTCAACTATTTAATGTTCAGTTATTGTAACATAGGAATGTAGACTCAATTACATTATGTAATAAAACAGACTATATGTGTTTTTAGTCAGGCTCAGGGAATATAATTAGCCCAACTAGGCTATATCTGGCTACATCTGACCCACTTAGACAACAACTGTAACATATCACCAGTCCTTAGGAGAGACAGTCCCTTTTTTGGACTCAGATTCTTCCATCTTTGCTCCCCAGATTTACCTCTTTTTTATGAGATCAGAATGTTTGTGGGTATTAGTATAACACAGTGTTCTCTCACAGTGTACACGTCTCTAGAAGTACAACAATTTGTTTAGAATCTGGGTTTGTATACTTGTAAGAAGCTTTCTTAGTTTCACTTCTACATTCCATCTGTCCATCTTTGGATATTTTGGATGTTGTGGGGTGGGCAATAAATGTAATTCTCAAGCAAATATTATGTGACCCTCATTGTCACAAAGTGGCATAACTACAGGGGTCATAGTGGTTGCAACTGCAACAGGGCCTATCCTTTAGGAGGGCCGGGCCAACCCCTGAAACCCATTGTTTCTGTCTCCCTGTGCCAGTTGAAGTTTGTATAGAAAGGGCCCTTTCTAAACTATTGTAATTGTGTGAGTGAGCATGGATGTATAATTGTGTGTGTGAGCAAGGAGGTATAATTGTGTGTGTGTGAGCATGCATGTGTAAGTAGGGTGAGATGGAGTGTGTGTGTGTTAGAATAAATGTGTACGAGTATGAGTGTGAGTGTGTATAATTTGTGCAAGTGCGTTTACATGTGTCCCAGGGTATATGTTGGAAAAGGGGCAAAGAAGACATAGACAAGCTGTTTGAAGCAATGGTGGCACAGATAAGCTGTTTAGGGGCACTGACAAGCTGGAGCAAAGATTGCACAGACAGGCTGTTTGGCAGTTAGGATGGCACTGATAAGCTCCTTGGGGCAAAGGCACTCACAAGCTGCAAAGGGGGCACAGTGGGACATGTTGCCTGGTGAAGTTGGGTGGCTATCAGCAGAATATGATGGTACTATAAAACTCAGTAAATAGCGTATACACGTACATGCTTCCTCTATAAACTGTCTTGAATTGAACATATCGCCTTCAACTTTCCCTCTTCTTAGGAAGTGTTTTGGCAATGGGGTGGGGCTAGCCATAAGTGAGCCTAGTTAATCATGCAATAGGAAGGGCAGGGCTGACTCAAGACAGCTTAGATTTATTGGGAAGGGGAGTGGGCATTGCTAGACACTGCTCCCATACCTGGAGAAAGAGCAGCGTCACCCGGACGCTCCAGGTAAAATCTGGAACAGTAAACTTTTTTTTAAACAACTTAATCAAGAAAAGGTTCCAATGGCAATTGCTCAGAATATAAAAGCCAAAACTGTCATTGGCTTAGATACTCTGGCAATGCATTAGCCCATAAATATGTATATGCACAGAGTTCACAGAAATATACAAGTGAAGTGCTGCAGAGTCTGTTGTGATATATAAATAAATAATAGTAATATTAATAATATTTCTGGGAACTACACTACAAAAGTGTTAAATTCATTAATAATGGCCGTGCATCACCTTTAAAAATACATGCTGAAAAATAATATAACTGAAAATAACTGGAGTTACATTTATTCACAAACATACAAATGAAACTAGTGCAGTGAATTGGTTTATTTCATGTAGGTTTGTGCACAAAGCTGTCAATCAAAAGGCATAAAATATTAAGTCGTCATTGCCCTTTAAAATCCTTTCAAGTAGAATTTTCTAATTGTTCCTTCACTTTATCTCCCTGTACCAGTAAGTAAATAAATTAACAAAATAGCTTTTATCGCACAGAATAACCTTTTAACTGAGGGATTATCTCTGGTTTATTTTTCATTTCTTTCACTGCAGATAGCAGTTCATGCCTCATTGATTAGTTTGCAGAGGTGGTGACCAGAAATGAAAACAAGGTCTCTATGAAATTGCTAGGACCCATAAAAATCAAGAGAAAAAAATAAAGTGCAGAAAAAAACGCACCAGGCTTCTACAAGTTATGTATTCAAAATGTAGTTTTCAAGAACCTGCGAGTCAAGGGTCGCAAAAGGTTCATTTATTTCAGTCAGTATGTGCCGGGAAGCAATTCCAATGTACCACACTGTAGGGTCATCTGTTTGATTTGTTTCATATTTACTCTCCATAGTCTTGCATTTTCAGATAGTGCCAAAGGGCCTAACTCCCATAATTCCCTGCAATACTCCTATACGGTGATGAAAGCAGTCAGAATTTTGCATCACGGCTGAAATGAAGTCATGTTTTATAATCAATATATAACTACATCACAATAGATGCATTTATCTACCTTTCAACTGCACAAATGCAAAGAAGAACACTACAATAAATACAAAAGAAATGGGAAGGGAAAAAAGAGGTTATAATCACAAGAGCTCATATGGGAGCTCGTATTATTAAAGCAGATAACAACCAACGAACCATTAATCTGCCAATTTCCTGTCTACCTTCATGGGGCATGATGATTCAATCTACTAATTTGAAGACATTTTTTGTTATTTCATATATATAATATATATATATATATATATATATATATATATATATATACACATATATATAATAATATTCCCTTTCTTGGTTATGTGATACCATATAGTTATGTGCTAAACATGTCATACCAAGCCATACTTTCCACAGTTATAAGAAGACTTCTGCTCAGATCACAAGAAGGGAGTAGACTCCTTTTCGACTCATTGACGCATAAAAATACTGCATAGCAATAACCAAAACATTACAATGACAAAAAGGTGGCCAACATCTCCGTCTTGATAACAGGTTTTGGATCCAAAGAGTGGCTCTGCAATTATAGCTTGGTTAGCCAGCGGGGACTTCTGTACAAACCATTCGTACCAAGTCAGATAAAACACTTCTTCCCTGTGGTCTAGATCTGCTCTGGTTCAGCCTACACCTCATCTGGGCTACCTTTCACACCTCTAAGATGTAAATAATTATACGTATTAAGTGTTTATAGGTTCCTTCAACTTCTAGAATGGCTACCAACACTCCTTTACATCTATAGTATAGTATTTGTGAAGCTTACCCTTCTGTTGCATTCCTTAAAAAAATAATCTTAACACATTATGTGCTAACTTAATTCTGTAAATTATTATTTTATTGTTATTTTCCCCAATAACATATTTTCAACGTTTTGAAAATTTTCCTAAAGCAGTACAAGCAAATGAAAAGAATAAACCATAGCAGTGCATTTGTCCCATACATATATTTGTAAATATTTAGTAAATTATGTATTGGTTAATTTATTAACATGTAAGTGCATGGCTTTTTATTTTAATACATTTTAATAAATTTTTTACATTTTTATACACGAAACATAATCAAAGTCAACTGCAAAATGTTTATTCCATTAAGGAAAGGGTAATGCTTATGCTATAGATTACTGCATAATTATGTCAGCGACTTTCCACATTTTGTTGTTCTCGCTAAATGGACCAACAGGTACCTGTATAACCTTTATTAATGTTACAGGAAATTGTTCACTAAATCCTATACTTTCCAGGCACATGATAGATATGTAAACTATGCATATTTATGCTTATAATAAATAATTATACAAATACATGTTAAATTAAGTCCTATACATTGGTCTTAAATTAAGTAAAATGAAATCAAAGTGTAGGTTTCTCCAGCCTTTTCACCTGGCATTTACAGATGCATTACTAGTATTGCAATAAATAGGCTGAATAGAATACCCCATATACATAGTAGGGTTTACTATACTCTTTTGCTTGCACATTATAGTAATGGCATTTAAACAAGAGATACATAAAAAAATGTATATATATATATATATATATATATATATATATATACTATGCGCACTAAATATTTTTATAAATTTAGTATATATTTTTTATGCTAGACAGGGAAAAAAGCCAAAATGTATCATTTTGGTTCTATGAAATGTAATACCACATTATATGAGTCCATGCACATGTGCACATTCAAAGATAATCAGGACCCAGTGTCATTTACTCTGTCGACACCTGGCAGTGACTTAGGTTCATTCTAAACTATTAGTATTCTAATCTGTTTTTTTAATCATTATTATTCCGCTACTGTTTTTTTAATAAAATGTCCACCAAGTATTCAGCACCTAATATGTTCTACTCCTCTCCAAACAGATCTCCTCTTCCTCTCTAAATTGTTCTATTATTCCTCTCTAAACAGTTTCTAAGGTTCACTTATAGAAGGCAATATATCTCCACATGCTGTTCTACAAAAGGTTTTGGTTAGCCTTCTTTCTAAAAAGCAACGTAAGACTTCTTTAAACTGTACTTTCTTATAAGCAGGGCAAAAATGTCTTCTGCCATTGGCCCAGGCTTACCTTAGGGGCCCATGTTTGCTGTTCTTTGGGCATTTCAAGGTCACAGCCTGCATGTAGACATCTGTACAGCTGTCAGTACAGACATCTCCAAAAAACTCTTCCCTAGGTCCAGACTTGCCATCTGACTGACATCGCTCCATACTCACTTGATCTGCCACTCCATCAGCAGATCTGGTACTACAGTATGCAGCCACCAGCTGGATATTCCCAGCCACATGCTTTTTGAGCAAAAAAAAACATTGCGTGAGGGCTCTCATATCTAGCCGTTGGTCATACTTATGCCATTGGCGGCTGCCAGGCTTAAAGTGCCAGGTCCCCCCCATCATACCCAGCCCAGCCCTGCTCTTCTCTCTTAAGGCCTGCACATGACTTGCTGGTACAGAGCTCTGTCATAATCCTTCATTTGTATATATATATTCTGTGACAATTGAAAACCAGGCCTAGATAGGTGTTTCATAATTTCAAATAAAATAAAACCTAACTTTTATCAAAGTGAACTAAAGTATAACAGGTGTACAAATAGTTAAAAACATAGAAGTGAAAAAAGGGAGAAAATGAGGATATAATCAACAATATCAATAATTAGATACAGTTATAAATAGTTTTAATAATAAGGGGCTCTTCTTACATGTAGGAGGTCCAGCTCCCTTTTACTTTTGGACATTGGACGTTGTTCTCACTTTATAGATTTGTACTTAATGCTTTAGCATGGTATATGTCATGTACTAAAATCAGCAACTGACGTGCAGTTTTTTGCTTCTAACATGACATCATAATTTAAATTGAGTGCTGAAGACATTATAGTTTCAGTTGAGCATTGATAAATGACCAAATAGCATTTCCTTTTCAAGTATAGCCGGAAGATGTGATCAAATGTATTTCTAAAGAATGGGGGCACAGACCTGTGGTTAAATATTAATAGTTTGATAAAGATATAGATCCACCTTTACAAGAAAAATCGTTAAATTAAGGACAGCATTGTAGATTAATTCTGTAACATGTTCACATGTGTAAATTTGTCTCTGATGTAATTTATGGTTAATAGTACTGCTTTGTATGTTTTGTATGTTTTTGTGTTATAACGTACATATTTGACTATTTTCCATATGTGCGTATATTTTTGTATATGTCATGCAGCCTGTTCTGTACACGTTATTAATTTACAAAGCAAGCACTGGTTTGAATACCAGCTCTTCATCAGATGCATCATTTAGCCAAGACCTAAAAATAATCGTGCCATGCATATTTTTTAAAAGGCTGTGAGAAGCATAAAACGGAATGCCTCCTAATCTGCAGCACTTTGTACTGATCTGCTTATAAAAAAAGCATTAATAATTCATGTAAATGATTGTGTTTATTGAATAAACAATATACTATAAAAAGCCTTTGCCCTCACCTACTTGAGCTATTTGCCTCAGATAAAAAAATAGAAAAAACTCTAGTGAATCTTTGATAGCGTAAGCATTATCTTTTAACACAGAACCAGTTCCACCGCTTGCAATGCAATAAAAATATGCTCGATCCATCATAATGCACTTTTATTTTCTTTGTTGGTATTTTTTTACGCTACTTAACCTTTCAGAATCTAAATGACAGCACCACTCCCATAGCCACTCATGGAGTTGAAATATAGTTTACATCATTTCTATAATTTGCAAATGATCATAATTTTAGTTTCCTTTTTTATCTTTGTTTTCCCGGGCTTCACTTTGTAACCAGAAAAAACAACATATCGCTAGTAAATAAAATATTAAATACATGATTGCCAATTACTTTTTCTTTTTAAATTAGTGCTTTAATGGACTTACTCATCTTAACGATGCATCTCACATAAACTCTGTAAATTAAACTGCTGATACAACTCGTACACTATAAGGCTCCTGTACACACAGTAAAGTGTAACCATCATGGGTACATGTAGGGAACAGATCTTACCTAAATTTTTTGTAGAAGACTTAACTCTAGGGGAAAAGAAGACTAGCAATATGGTGGGCGTGACGGTGGAAACGGTACTGTGGGAAGGGTTGGAGAAAAGAAAACGAAGCTGAAGGCAGTAATGTATTCTGGCCTAGCCCAGCAGGTCTGAGGTGGATGGTAGCCCTTAGGCAGTTTCTCCTTGGCCCATTCACATTGCGGAGGTCTGTGTCTTCAGCACAACCACCACTTTGCTTTATAAAGATGGGAAATTACTGTACGTTATATCCCGCTGCTCAGCAATGAAGATGCAAGACTTGGAGGGGACCGATGGGAGCTCTGCCCTGGGTCAGGCCTAGGGCAGGGGCCATCATAAATATGCCATGGACTAAAAGGAGAAGTGCATGCCTGTAGTTTAGTATGAACAGTGAGTCAATAAATATTATGCCTCTAAAAATCTGTGTTCTTTTCCCCTTCACCTGGAAGGTAAATTACATGTAAACCACTAACTAACTGTAGTTTTGACACTGATGAATCACTGTGGTATTTGAAATGCACTACATTTTACATGATGTTTTCATGACATTACAAGCCCTAATTGACACTCTTGCAAAATGTTTAACCCCGTAAGGACCTGGCTGTATTTCTACTTTTTGTACCCTTTGTGGCCGAGGCTGTTTTAACACTTGAAGCCTGGCATGTCATTGGTCGCCGTCTGACCGTTGTTTGTGTGACGTGCCTGTCCCGTCAATGGACGTTAAGGGGTTAAATGGATTGACGGAAAGGAACACAGATACATTTCACCCTAAGCGTACATTCAGAAGCATCTTGCTACATTTTAGGGCATTGCTGGACCATCATTAAGTATAGTTATATCTGTATGATTGTACTCAAGGAATCTCTGAACACTCACGATGCATTATGTAGGGTTAGCTGCACCCTTCCTTAGGTGAAGCTCACAAGGGTTATCCATTATAAGTTTGTGCATTAAACTCATTGTATCTCACCTGCAAACTCAAGACTTGGTGAATAAGGCCTAGTAATGGTTATCACATAATGGACAGAATTTCATTTAAACTTGTGAAAAACATACATTATATATCTATATTTTTGCAACAATATTGTACATAAGTATTACGAATAACATGCAGCCTCGCCTTTCACATGTTCTATTTTCAGCATTAAAGCAATCAATATCAATTAACCTCAAAAGTACACTTTACTTGCTGACTGATATTATGACATCATTACAAATATACTACTATGACCGCTATTGTGCAATCTGATCAACCCGTAGGTGATAAATAGTGGCTATTTTTCTAAGAAAAAGGTACAGCGAAACATTCCTGAAACACATCTATATCTTTAACACCGTGTAAAACACACACATTAAATCTTATAAACTAGAAGAAAAATCCCTTTCAAATTACCCGAAATCTTTAAATCTGCTCAGGCTTATTATCAATTCAAGTACTGTTTGCTTTACAAAACTGAACAATACTTTTTCATCAGAACACAAGACCATTTCCATTAGCTGTTTTGGCTGATTTTCCACTTCTATAAAATGCATTGCATGTGAAACAAGTCTTCAAAAAACAAGGCCTAAAAAAAAACTACTACTCAGGGTGCCTTTGAGGATATTTAATTAAAATCTAATCCTGCATTCATTAAGGCTCACATAAATTAAGCTGTCATTCATAAGATTTATGGATTCTCATTTGCATATTGCATACAATTCATCAATTACTCAAGTATGAAAGGAGCACATTTCCCTTGGAGCTGCCTGCTACTCTGCCAACATTTGAAATAAGGAAAAAGAGCAAGACTGTCAGCCATTCGCAGAAACTTTCTTCTTAATGTCTGCTTCTTGATTAATCTAATTTTCTACCAATTTCTACAAGTCCAACAACAGCCTTTCTGCAACTTTCAATTATTTTTCCTGTCTTCATTGCAAACTGTTCATGTCTTTTAATGCTCTCCCATGTCTGTGTGATTATTATTTTTTTGGTAATGATACATTTACATTTTTTTTCAACAGACCAGTATATCCTATATGTTATATATATTCAGTATGTGTATGCATAGATAGACATCAAATAAATATTTGCAATATTTCATTCTGTTTCTACTATTCAATTTAAATATATATATATATATTATTTGCTGTACATGAATTTCTACGTGACCTTTATTTATATATATATATATATATATAATAAAATATGGCATTATATTTTTTATATTGCAACTTTATTAAACTGCAGTATTTTAATCTACAGTAGTTTAGGAGTTTATGAGACATAGGAAAAGGTGGATGCAATGGATATTTATTCTTTTTCTACTATTGTATACAATAAATTATATGTTATTAGTAATGATAATGGCAATAATAAGCTTGTTGTGAAATAGCAATGTTTGGTTGATGTCAGATTTTTACAACACAATTTAATTTAATTAATCAGAAAATAACTTATTATTCATGGTGGGGACTATACAGTAAATTAACTTTGTTGCTGTTTTTTTTTATAGGGGCTAATGCTCACCCTTCATGAATCTTACAAGGTTTTTAAAAGCTTAGAACAGTGAATGCATGGTCATCTGCAAGTTAAACTGTTAAAGGTATAGCAGAAAGCCTTAATAATAGAATAGTTAATAGTAAACAACATTAATTGAATAATAAAAAAATCCTTATGGTGCATGGGCTGCCAGATGAGTGTACAAAAATACATACGTAATAGCCAGCTAGATAGACAGAAAGAAAGATAGAGGATCGATAGATAGATATAGAATATCAGGTATATATAACCAAGCTACATTGTTAATAAAGTATTTCTTATTCCCAGCGCAATTATTAAAACAGAAAAAAAAACAGATCCTTTGTTGCACATGTAGCATGCTGTCTTAATTTAATTGTCTTCTCAAGGGAGGATCTTAATTTGCTAGGAAATAGCAGGCCATACACAGAAAGAACTGGATACTTTCCAATGTACATGTGATCAGCTGTTAAATTTGATATGGAGTCTTCTATGCGCATTTAAATTCATATATAAATTTATATTAACAGATTAAGCGGGCAATTAAAACGGCGAGCGCGTATGACTACAGTTGAGCACAAACAATGTAAAAACATAAGGGGAAATGCAAATAACGCCAGTATTTTATTAATTGGAAGACTATGCAGTGAATACGTCAGCTTTAATTTTTTTAATATTTTGTCATCAAAGTTTTTTTTTAGAGTATTTTGCTTTGTAAATTGAATTCCATTGTATTAAATTATTGAATTTACAATTTATAAACTATTCAGCTGCTTTTTTCTTTTGAGTACTGTTTTATGCACTTATTCATGACTCTTAGTACAAATTTGAGCCATCCTATCTGTGTCCTGCACTAAGCATTCACTAGAAAAGTATGCAGTGAGTGAGGCACCTGAGCGGATCAGCAGTCACCTTCTCCCGTGTCAATTACGGTATCATGTAATTGACTGTACACACAAGACTTCCATGTTTCTGTTTGAGCATGAAGGCTTTATCTGCTGTGAATAGAATGCTGCTGATTGGGGTCTTAAAAACCACTAAAAGAAAAATCAGATCTCTGCTTTAAGACAGGGATTGGTTCATGGAGCAGGCAGAATTCTATGGCTGCCCATACAGGCTTTATTTACAATATATATATATTTACATATATATACATATATATGTACATATATTAGATACATTTACAAAGGGGTGTGTTTTGGGTTTTTCTATGAATACTCATATCATATATGAAACGAATTGGAATGCCATAGCATAGTACCACTGACATAAAAAGGCTGCAAAAGTACATTAATGAGTATAATGGTAGATGATGCGTGAGTTGCTGAAATGAAAATACACAGATAGAGGTATTATAGGCATGCATAATGTTAAATGGGATGTTGTAAACTTGTGGAAAGAACTTTGAAGACTTGCACTGGTTATTATGGATCCAGGACTGAAAAAACAATATTTTCAGTTTTATAAACCATTTTTTTGTACTTTTAGCAGTTCATGAGCAACATTGTGACACTTGAAACAGAGATGTATCTTAAAATGTATAGTATCACATCCCTTTTGATACTATCGATAGACAAGGACACAAACTTCACATTGTAGAAGCCTATGTGTAATTGTAAAGCGTGTTCCAAATACCTGTCAGCCTTCGTTCTCCATAGAATCATCTGTGTTTGAATGTGTTACCTCTGTTGGTATTACAACATGTTTGTGTGTTTAACTGGAAACAGCTATTGTATGACCTTATAAAATATCCTAGTGTCTCAATAGTTCATATAGCAAAGGTTTTGTAGACTGGCATAAAGTTTAAAAAATGTCTTATCGACCTTGAAAACAATGACCATTTGAATCGCTTTTTTACATTTTGTACAAGAATCACTTGTTTTGTATCACACTTTGCCTTTTGTTTATATTACAATATTATTATACCCTTATGTTCTTATCATACACAACTAGACTATTTCCTTACTTTTTGCCAGACTAAAGTCTAGTATTCTTGTTACTGATTTTGACACATAATATGAGACTATTATATTTGCGAAAACTAAACCTGAATTGTGTGCCAGACTTAATATATTCAGTTCTAGTGTTATTCGTCTGCATGCATTGAAAAAAAAGCCTACCGTTTTAGAAGATCATCTGACAGCAAATGGTGTATATAATGTCATCCTAGATTCTTCAATAAAAGACAGAATGATAAAGTTGGCAAATCTAATATGCACAAGGATCTTAGCTACCGGAAGAGATTAGTATTATTACAAAGTTGGGCTTCAAACTGTCATCTTTCATTACCTGACCTCCCAGATAATAAACTATAAAAGTTCTGAATGTTTAATAAGTGTATTTAACTTGTGTGTAAATGAGAGTGAAGTACGCTTTAAACTCAAGCTCACGGTGGATTGCTTTTCAGTGAATGTGTATGCAAGCTTATCATTTATTTCCTTTTTGTCTTCCTAAAAAAAAAAATCAAAAATTGTAATAATGAGGAAAATCCAGCTGATGATATAACCCCAGCCCCCACTTCTACCCTTTAAAAAAGCCAGGCCAAGTCAAGCTTTTGGCTGGACGAGCTCTGGCTCTATACTGTCATGTACTACAGAAGCAAATGCATATCAAATAAAGTATGTATGGCCCAATTTGCATTATTAATTACTCATCCGATGGCAAGGAAAAATGAAAGAAGACTTCACAACCAATGCTAGGGACATACCCTGCCCTTATGGCATACCTCCTAAGTGCCTGGGTATATGAAGGACAGTCCCTGATCTTTTATCACAGCCCTATGTGGCTGCACGTCCACTGCAGCTCCCATTTGGCCACCTTGAGACACTCTACAAATTGACTCTTTAAAAAGAGGTTCTTTGGGTAAGATGAGTAGGTGGCCATGTCTCTGCCCTGGCTCACTACCAGCTCTGGCTGTAGATGTATTTTGATGCACTTATATCTACCAAACATCCTCATATAGAGGTATCTGGCTCCCAAAGAGGGACTGTCCCTCTGAAACAGGGGCAGTTAGGCGATATGATATCTGCATGAGAATATGACTATACTACGTTTTGCCTTATATTCCTCAGCTTCTAAGATTCTCTGTATGAATCTGCGTTATGTTAATAGCAATCCAATCTAATGCAACAAAATGACAGCGATTTGAAGTCACATAATTAGCTTTTTCTCTCCGTGCAAAATAACGAAAACAAAACAAAATCTGGCAAAGGCAAACATGTATTTATGAACAATTTAAACAGGAAGTCCTTGATGATTAACATTAATTGAAACGAACATTTAGTCATCAAAAATCCTAAGTAAGCCATCAAAGAAAACTTATCTTGTGTTTGTTTTTTTCTTCTCTTTAATAATTAATGAAATGTAAATAGCACTGAGACTTTAGTTTAACATTTCAACTAACTCTATGAGTAACAGGCAGATGTTTACATAAGAATAATTTGTGCTGCAAAAGACATTGTAAATTTAGACCAATGTTCACATTAAAAAACAAAGGTTCCACGCTCCCCAGAGGTCTCTTTGTAACAGTCGAATGCATATGAGCTTATTGTTAGTCCTGTTTCATCTGTTGGAGTTTGCCCTGGCACAGCCTTGACCAGTTCTGCCAGATGTTTTTCAAGAGATGTCCCATGGAAAAAAAATTCTCCTTGAACATGAAATACATGAATGTGGTTGAGCATCGTCGGAAACCTGGTATCATCTTATTTTCTTCCGATATCTGCATCCTTTATCTGCAGACATGGAGGCTGCCATTGTTGTCGGTCATGGGATATTTTGGGTGACTTTCCCAGCTTAAATGCCACACTGAGCTGATTCTTTATGGCAATTCGAATAAGTGCATTCCCTGTAGACTTTCATTAGTCAGATGGCCTGGCTGGATGATTAAGAATAAGCCATTTTTATGTTTAACACTGAGTAGAATAATACCCCATGGACAGATTTTTTTTTCTTTTATAAGTTGCAAAATGCTGCCTTACATATTACACTATTTCCCTTATTTTATATGAACTTTGGATTTGGCCAGGAAGGGTGTTTTTTAATATATAATTGTAGTAGGAGATTTTTTTTTACTTTTTATGAACACTGTCATCTATCTTGGAACTGGGTAGTATCCCTTATGATGGTAGCTGTGTTTATTTCAGAAATGTAGGTTCCAGAGTGGAGTTTTCCAGTTCTTTATGTTGTAGGTCCTCTAGACATTTAACCCAGCACCAAGAAAATAAGCAAAACAAAAAACAAAACTAATGTATCTCCTATTTGGAGATCTTACTGAAGACAGCAAGGCTAACTGTTTGCCTACCCAGATCCCTAGCTATGCCAAGTAACCTGTTTTAACCTGTTATAAAGTATGACACTTGGGATGTATGATCGATATGGGTCTTAAATATTGATAAGGGTTTAAATGATATTAAAAATATTATTATAACTATCTGTTATAGTGCTTCTTACAATACACATATTCAAGGGGTATGACAAGACAAGAATTGACAGACTAAGACAAACCGATACATTAGGCGGAGGGAACCCTGCTCGCAAGCTTACGATCTTGAGGGATAAGGAGAAATAAGCATTGTTGTTCATAGAGAAGTTAAATGAAACATTATTCTAGTGTAATTGAAAAAAGACAAAATAAGTACTTGAAAATAATGCAAACCGGGTCTATAAGATTACAATTTTTACAATTCACACCTAACATCAAGTGTTCGAAACGTGTTTTAGTACATCTCAATTATCCCTGCCGTTTCCAGATCTGTGCCACAGCAAAGTTAAAGATATCCAAGATTCTGAAAATAGCAATTGAAAAATTGAGTGTTACTATAACTCAAAAGAACACCTTTCACGTATGCTACATCTGAGTTTTATATAAATTGTTTGCCATCCTCAATGACAGGACTCCCTCAGTCCTACTTTCTAATAACTCCAAGGCACTGGGGATATGACAGCATGATGAATACCACAACAGACAGCTCCAATATGGCACCATTTACGAGATCAATATCTGACTGCAATATAGGAAAAAAGAAGCTGATATTAGTCTACACAGTGTATTACAGACAAGGCACATTTCTTTTTACAGCACTCAGGCTGAACCAAAGTAATAATTCATAGCTGCTTTTAAAAGACTGCACCCAGACACATGCAAAGTATATTAAACACATATGTATTTGTATACAGAGTAAATATATATATATATATTCCCTCCCTATAATTGTTAATCTACCGTTAACAATCCATGCTTTCCTTTACTATACATTGTGATGTAATTTACAATCCAAACCAAAACCCATAGTGTAAGCTCCTTACAACTGATTAATTAAAATTATTTAATCTCCGTCCCCTTAAGGACAATGGGTTGTCCTTAAACCCATTAAAAACAATCCATTGTGAGCCCGTACATGTACGGGCTTTGTCATTAAGAGGTTAAGAAACTAAATGTGTGTGTATGTGTGCTGAGATTTGCAAGTTACTTTAAATTTTAGCAATATACAAAAAGGCTCTTAAAAAAAAGAATTAAATAGAAATGCCTGGGCAGAATAAGACATCGGGGTTAAATAAAACCATAACTGCACTTTAACATAGAATCACAAAACAGTATAAATGGCTTCCGTAAACTGCAGGTCCATCCAGATGATAAAATATTGATACCAAGTTCTATTAATATAAAACCACTGTAACAGCCGCTTTGTATGACAAAAAAAGAAAATAACAACAGGAAACAAATGGAGTGTTTCTGGGTCCTGACACCTTTTTGGTTTAATCAATATTTTGAATGTATGTAAAGAGCTTTTGGAATGTTACAATAAATTGAGAGGTGTAATATCTGCAGTCTGCAATTTTAAAGAGTGTAAATGTCATCGCTACCCAGAACCTGTGTAATTACCGCAGTGATACCTGCGCGGCCATTTATCTATAAGAATGCTTATCATAGCCCTAAAGAGAGTTTCCATTATCTGTATGCATTGCAGTTTGTCATATTGCAATACAATGATGCCTGCTAAAAATATCCTTCAGCTTAGCAGAAGATGTGCAAATGACAAGTAACACACAAACTGTGAATAAAAGAAGCAATCAAATCCATGTAAACAATGGGCTTGTCAGTCATGTTGTCTCATGTGTCCTCTGTTGAAACCTTTTACCTTCCCGTGTTCTATGTTTTTCAATGTCCTTGTGTTGTGTCAGTATCACACACATGGGCATGTTCTCTAAATTAAATTGAATACAATATTACATGACTGAATGTTACAGTTCTAATTAGGTCTGAGACTACCAGAGGAGACATGTTTTATATGATAATATTAGCTCAGGATATTGTTTTCCTTGAAAATAAAATATATCTAGGGGAGCTTCAATTCTGCACACTTCTGGTCATCAAACCTCTTTCACCATGTCACATGTGGCTATCCAAAGCCCTTCATAACTAGGACCTCCTCTCGTAGCTCTTCGCAATTGTAGTTTCTATGGGGAGTGAAAGGAGAGACCTCTAGGCCCCCATATCTGTTAGAAGGTTAGAAACACAGAATTTGTCAGCAGATAAGAACAATTTGGCACATTGAGTCTTCGGATTTTTCCTAGTCTAGACACTCAAACCTTAATGTGTCCTTAGTTTACTATGCAATAAGGTATGTGAAAAGTAGAGATGACCTGCATTTTATGGCTGTTACTATGTGTTATGAAAAGCAAGTAATGAATTACCAGGGATACATACTGCAAAAAACGTGCCATGTATGTAACGAAAGTTGCATTTTGATTGTTTTCTTTTTGTATTTTCAACCAAAAGACAACTAGAACTCCAATGATGGCCACTGACTACAAAATGCTCAGATCAGAAGAAAGCATCTACTATAAAGACAATAAACCTAAAACTGGAACAAAAATGTACATAGTGGTTTAGTTAAGGCAAGATAACTAGAAATACATGATTAAATTACCTAAACACATGCCAATGATCCTGAAACAGCTACTAAGCTTGATTTAAAAAAAATAGACACCTGAGAATTGTTCGGGGCCCATAGCTGTCATTGGTAATAGGACCAATTTATGGTGAATGCCCAAGGATCATTAGATTCTGTTTAAGGTGTAGTTTATCACTTGTGCAGTTGAATTGTCAGTTTGTTCATTAGACATCTTGGAAACATTAAATGAAGCAAAAGTGTCACTAATTCACAGTACTGCAGACCACTGATCAGGCTTTTCGATGCTTTTCAACAATATGAAATAGACTGTATGCTCACAAGCATGGAGCCATCTTCTTCCTGTCTACCAGTATGAATTATGTGTGTTCATGTCATTGGTAATTGTGTATTCTCCCCTAGTGTAATAGTGCTACACATAGGTTGCTTGGTAACCGGCTCTTATGGCAACCAATATTCAGTGGCTATTTATTGGTTTTGTAGTTGGTAATTGTGGTTAATTCAACTATTTTGCATAAGGCCCCACCTCCCCTTTAGATTGCAAGCTGTAATAAACATGGCACTAGACACTTTTCTCTGTTCCTTTCAGTAAGTTACAATTATAACTCCCCATCGTACAGACATACATACTATAACACTGATATATAAATAACAAACAATAAAACATAAAAAATGATATGTGAAAGAAAATAAACAGGTAAAATAGTGTTTGAAAAAAAGTTAATATTTTTCCTGGAGCAGGACCTTCGAGTTGCCCACTTATTGTGCTCTTGATAGTGTTGTCTCTTTCTGCTGTTCAGCTTAAATTCTCACCTTGATCTGCCCTTGTCATCAAGTCATTGAAGCACAAAGCAGGGAGCACGGGAGTGTTTACTTATTTCCCAAGTCCATTATCTTACACATTAATCACTGGTCTGGAACTTTTGGACAATGCGGATTCTGTTACTATTTTTTTTTTTTTGTTCCTGGCTGCTTTATTCTCTCGCTTGCCAGTTTAACAGTCTCAGGTCATTGTACACCTCATGACCTTTTCTTCATTAGACAATTAACTTTTTTCCGATGTTTATAATAATTTTAATAAGACGTACAATAAGCATAACATATTATTGAGTTACATATTAACTATGTCAATAAAAAAACTTTGTTCAATAAAACCTTTTATTTTCTAAATGGGAATGGCTAGACAACCTTGATCAACTATATTCCTAGGTCAACCGCATTGTGCATAGTGGGATGCTTAAATATTTTATTTATTGTATTTATTATTTATTTTGAGTTTACCACAAATACGTCTTACATCACTCCTGCCACCAGGAATTCAAAAGCCCTGATTACAGGTAAATGACCATGCATGGCTGCTTATATAGTCCTGGGAAAATCAAGATTCTGAGAAAATTACCTTGCCTCAAGAAGTAACTTTTTTTTTTAATTCAGCCATTTTGTATTGTTTTTTTTTCTTCTAATTGGCCCTTTCAGTTACCAACACTGTCATGAGATAAGGCGCAATTTGAAAAGTGTGATAATTCACTCCACGTTTCTTAGGATAAAACTTAAAGCACATTTTTTAATTTTCAGAGTTAAAAGAAAGCCGGGAACTGGACAGCTGGAGGCTCTTGAACGATACTTGTTAAAAGGATTGTTTGTGAAACATGCATTTCATTGCCTTATGCGCAAAGCCATAATCAGACACAGACAACTGCAACACTGCACATAATGATTGCCTTGCTTGTTTCAGCCATTAACCATTAACATTCCCCAGATCACTCATGGATGCAATGAGTCTTGAAAGAAAACGAAAACCCAAAATTCACATAAATGAGCAATGGCAACAGCTTAGAAAAAAAAAAGTTTACTTTACTGACAAAGGGCCCGTTATAAACCACTAGTAAGAAGAAATGGGGGAAATAAGTTTTCACAATGCTAGCGTTCTCCTGCAGGGACTTGTTATCAAGCAGTATGCTAGAATCCCTCAAATCTGCATTAAAATGCATTTCATTCCATTGACTCATTTGCATTAATTTCTCCCATTATAAATGAAAATGGTTGAATGTCTCTCTAAACAATACAAGGGGCTATAACAGGAATCCTCGGCAGCAGCAGCAGATGCCAATTTACTCGTGAACTCCTTTCATTCTGTTTGCGGATTCTGACAAGTGGAGTTTCCCTCACAGTCTAAGGGACTTTTCAATTGGATTTGCTCTTGGTGACAAAATTGTTGCTCTGCTGAGAGGAGGGGGTCCTTTGACTGAGCGTCTATCTCACTGCCATGGGAAAGCGAGAAGAGAATGATTCTCAGTGGCTTCTGATTTCCAGTATTTGTTCAGCATTAGGCCCACTTATCTCCAAAAGAAAAAAGCAACATGTAGAGAGAAAGTGACAGGCAGACATACACTCACTTGCTCGTTTGTTCTCACCGAGTTGTGTAGTCAAACACGGGGCCCTGTCCCACTAAGAAAGCTCCACATCAGCTCCACTCAATTATCACAGCTAATCCTTATAGCTTTATAAAGTAAATATTTCATTACAATTTCAAATAAACAGTCACTGAGTCTAATGAAGCAAGGACTCGCACGCTGGTAGTGTCACAGAACTCCTTGATTAAGCAAAAAAGCACTTTACAGTGCAACATTCTGCAGAAAGCGGCTACCACAAGGGACAATCATCTCCTATCAAGTCTAATTCAGTCTATAAATGTCTAGGCTCCAACGGCCCAACATGTGTTAATTGTTCCGAACATGGCGATCAGGGATGATTTGACGGCGGTATTTAGTTAATGCAATAAAAAGTAAAACCAGCAGTGATAACACGTCGATACATTACGATATGATATATTTTTTATTATGTTTCACTTTTTTGTTCTATATGGTTTAATGAGATGATGCAGTGTATCTGTTTCTGGAAATAAATCCTGTGGATGTCCCAGCTCTGACAGATACCATCATTTTATAATTTTCTTTTGTGCGTTTTTTTTTTGTAAAATCAGCCAGCAAAACGAACTCATCGGTTCTCAATATACATTATGCATCTTCAATCACATTAATTCAAATTAGGCAATATTAACATGATACCAATCGAAAGCAAGCACAGGGAAATGCAATGTTTCTTTAACTTAAAATGTAACGCTGTTTAAATATACTATCCTTTTTTTTTCTAAATGCAACATTTCTATCTAACAAAAATAATACTTGTTATTGGTGCTTGTTTTATAACAAATGATACTAGTAACAAAATATAAATATTTCACCATGGAATTTGATTTTTTTTCCCTTCCATTCAAAAAAACATTAGCCAGGTAAAGTTACCACAGAAATGCTCAGGGGAAAGGGTTTGAAAGATATTTTGATTGTAATTTTGTCTGATATTTTCACATATTAAGCATTTCATATCAATAAGCTGGAAATAAGTTAGGAAATATGTATTATAAGTAGGTTATTATACCTCTTTACCAAGAGGGTAGTAGATAAATGGATCAGCCTCTTATCAGTGGTAGAAGGTGGAAGCTAATGTATTGAGGGAACTTAAACATGCATGGGATCACCATATAGCTATCACCAATCTAATGCAAGGTTAAGGACCGATTAAAGACTGAGTTTTTAAATCAGAAAAAAATGGGCCGAATACTTTTTATCTGATATCAAATTCTATGTTTCTACCATGGGGCCACTGATGACATATATTGCAATACTACAACATTTAAAAGGCCCTATTAACCTAATACTGTAATATTCAAGTTTCCACAGACTTGGATATGCACTGGAAGGTATGGAGGCCACCTACAATTCAACTGCATCCCAGTTGTCAGCTGGGGCATATTTTCTGGTGCTTGAGGTGCTGTGTCCATACCTTGCTGGTAGCCCCTTGGTGTCACTTGCTCCAATCCCTAGGTCCCACTTTATCCCTTCCAGTTCCCATGTAGGGAGGAGGAAATCTTCTGGGTTTTAGATAAAGTGCCAGAAACAGAATTTCATTTAAATCATATGGAATTACTGCACACATTATGAAAGAGTAACCTCTAGGATTTATGCAAATGTGGGATCTGATATTCTATAATCTAGCAGTCTGATGAATTTAGGACCTAGGTTTGTGCAATTATATAGAGATCACTTGTCATAAACGTGTTATATCCTCCTTAGAATAGAATCAGCAGTTGTAAACCATAATGTTATAGTTCAAACAGTATCCCCCTGAAGTCCTCAAATTTATTATAGCATTCATCTGAAAGACAAAAGGCCTGGTATAAGAAAAAGGCCTCTTTTTAGCAAAACGCATGGTTGTTATTTATGGCTCAGATGAGAAGAATGAGTTTGGGGAATTTATCAGAGATGAAGGTATGAAATGTTTTAGCTTGTTCTTTTCTTTCTAATCCATAAACCATTTTCTCAGCCACCCAGGTGAATTCTAATGGAAAAGGAGGAATTATATTTTTGCTTTTTAACACTTTATATGTAGCCGTGCTACATATCACAGCCTCAAACAGGAAATATATGTAATGGGCTACTGGCATTACTGTTCATTTCACCTAAGATTCTGCATGTAAAAAAATGTAATCACAGCAGAAAAAAATTCTGGTCATCAGTATGAGGACATTGTAGGGATACTAAGTTTTATATATTTATATGTGTCTTCTCAGACCCACCCTTGAATAGATATGCAATTCATTATCATTGGACCTTATATGCCAAAACTGTATTGTAAAGAAACTGCTTTAGTTTTCACCACCTAGAGGACCTTTAGATTAATGAAGAATGTGGAAAGGACTTGAGGTCATGGCAAATTACAAATTTCCATTTAAGTTCTTGAGTTAGTACCCGAGTATTACCCAACAGGGGCTAAGTAGGTATCATGCAAAAAAACAATAGATACGCATGCGGCTACAGTTCACTCCTACGTGCTACACAGTCCTGCCTTTTTTGCTACCATACATGTTATGACTATTACCAGGAACCCTCCTAGTAGGGCCAGAAGTCTCTGAGTGAAGCTCTGGGTCAGTTTCTTCTCTCACTGTGCAGGGGAGCAGGCTTTGGCCACACCCACCTACTGCCCAAATTCCACTTGGTTCCCCCCCACTAAAGGCTGGCTAGACCCTCTCCTCTATGTGCTACAGAAATGTTCCCCCGCTATAGTCACGACATTGTATGGACAACAACCAAAGTTAGTATCCTAAATATTTCTCATTAGAAGAGCTGTAACAGCCAGTGTGGGCTTCAGCCAGGAGCACACAAAAGCCTTCCTTCATTATCCATCTTGGTGTCTGCCAAAAATATGTTTGCATGGACTCTGTGTATGGTCAAATCCAGCTGGTCTTCCAAGTGGACAGTGTCTACCTTGTCCTTGGCTTGGTTCATGTCAAGGCTGGAAGCCATACCTCTAGGCGCTAAGATTGGTTTCTGTGAACTGTAAATACAGAGGTGGAAAGCATATCGTATACCCACAACAACTATGCCTTTCCTGTAACTGTGCAAAACATTTTATTGTTGTTATGAACAAATATAGCACAGTGGTCTAGTCAGATGGTAAAAGCGCTTAAAAAGAAAACAGAAAACCATATTTCCCAACTTTGCATTTTGATGTAAACTGTGGATGTTGCAAAGCTTCCTTCTTTACAGAGCTATTTCATCATTTGAAAAGTTTAGCTTGAAATATATATGGCTAGATCCTAATTGCAAAACATTAATTGCATTTTATAAGATCTTAAGCAAGTTTATATATAGCAGATCTGTCTTAAGCTTTAAGCTTATGAAAAAAAACACAAAAAACCTTTGAAGAAGCATTTGCAATCTATATGGGAGCAAATGTCAATCAGTGGCTGCTTTTGTATTACATGACAATGAAGTGCTCTAGTGTATACAAATTTTGATCACTTGCGTCAGTTGGAGGCCATCAGCCTTAATGTAGGGGGATGCCCCTTGTAGGGTGATACATATGACTGTATGTTTCTACAGATCCTGTGTGTTTAGGTATCTTTATGTTGTATAAGGTAGACCTGTCTGCCCATCAGAAATAGCACATGGTGTAGCTATTGACAATACTGTAAAAAGACTGTCTTTGATCTCCACCTGACTGGAGAATGAACCTTGACACTGACATTCATCTGAAGGCTGACAGGTACAGACAGGTGCACTTTGGAATATTAAAGCAAAATGAGAAATGCATTCCACTTTGCAACAAAAATGCTTTTATACATGCAAGACCCCACATTCCTAATGTTATTAAACTGTTATTGATGTTGATACATTTTCAATAAAATAGACAGGAGGAAAAATGAAAGAATAATGCAAAGGTAAAAAAAATAAATTAGGAATGATGGTGGAGAGAAGCATGTGCTTAAAAGATGCTCAAAGCTGGAAGAAAGAAGTTCATTAGAATATCAGGTTAATGTTCAGTTTATGTTTTAAGTAATAATGCTTGGAATTACAGATATTAATTACAAAATGCCAATAACATATGTTAGACTTTTTTAGGAAATTGAGGATAACTGTACCCAACAAAATTGGGTATTAAAAATTAATTTGAACAGTTGCGGTGTCTGTGATTGCATTATTTATCTTTATATTTCTCAAGGGTAAAGAATGGAATGAGAGACCGAGGGCCATATATAAAGGCACGACTGGATTAAGGCTGTGACAAAACCCTTAATCCGGAGCAATCTCCCCAGACACCAGTGAAGTGTTCCTGATAATAGCTTCACATATAAATATGACCCTGTCACTGGTTATATTTGCAGTGAGGACATGTGATGTATTCTTTTAGAGCCGTACAGATACATATAGTGACCTAGAAATATTGAACAACCCACCCAGCACTGAATGTTGTGTTATGTTATATGACATACACTATATGACCACAAGTGGACAAAAACAATTTTTGAGTTTCGGTGTTTCATTAAAACCCATCACTAACAGGTATGTAGGATCAAGCACATAGGCAGCCATCTCTATAGACCATAGACAAGCATTGACAATAGAGTGGGTCGTATTGAACAGCTCAGTGACTTTAAATGTGGTATTATCATAGGATGTCACCTTTGGCAGCTTGTGACATTTGTGTCCTGGTAGATCTGCCCTTGTCCACTGTGCTATTATTTTAAGTGGAGGAGTCTAGGAGTAACAACAGCTCAGCCACAAACTGGTAGACCACGCACATGCATTGATCAGCACAGTGGAGTGCTGAAGCTCATAACACCTAAAAATCACCTATCCTCTGTATCATAACGCAATACAGAGTTCCAAACTGGAAGCAATATCACTACAAGCACCGTGCGTAAATGAGTTTCCAAGGGTTTGGCGGATAATGGTCTATTTTTCAGGGTTTAGGCTAGGGTAATGTTAATGCTATAGCATAAAAAGACAATTTAGACAATTGTATGCTTCCAACTTTATAGCACCAGTTTGGGGAAGGTCCTTTTCTATTCCAGCATGACTGCAAATGCACACAAAGCAAGGCCCACAAAGACTTGGTTTGATGAGTTTGGTGAGAAGGAACCCGATTGGCCAACAAATGCTTGGTTGAATAGGTACAAATTTCCATTCTGTAATACTGTGGAAACCTTTCCCAGAAAGATGCAAAGTGGGGGCAACTCCATATTAATGCCCATGGTCTTGAAATGGGATGCTCAACAAGTTCATATATAGGCTTGATGGTCAGGCGTCCACATACCTTTGGTCATTTCGTGTATGTTTGTATGTTCAAAGCACGTTTGGTTCAGGAAACCTCGATCTTATTACTCCAACTTAATACTAAGTAACCCAGAATGTAAATGACGACAATGTACATGTGATATCTATAATTTAATTATTAGTTTACAGCCAATATTTTAGGGCAGACATCCTTTTTAGGTGATTTCAGGGTACCTTGTGCAACAACAACATCATAAGTACACTCATAGTGTAACATCAAACAAACAAAACACTCTCATATATACTCTGGATGTGTGCATATCCAGCATGAAGAAAAGAGGTTTTACAGATGTATTCATACCAAGCTGCCTATAAACAGACATCTCGCATATTTTGCAGCTCCCTTCATTATACTTTAATTGTAGCGAACACTGAAATGACTTGGCAACAAATATGTTGTGGCAACATGCAAAATGGGGTCTGCCGTGTGACAGTGACAGGGGAAGGGATGCTGAATTAACTTTAGCATCTTACATGGAAAAACAGTTATAATTACGTAAATTACCTAATTGGAATGAACAACAACAATTTTAAATTCAGATAGACTAATTCAAGTTTTTTCCCAGAATCAGGTCACAGTTGAATTTCTATCTCTTGTCTTTACAAATTAACTAGGACAGAGGTTTAACCAGTGAGGCAAAATTATGTTCTGCTTTTACACGTGTGATTAGGAAAACACGCTTAAGGGTTCCTATCAAAAATAAATAAACAATGCATATCTGCTTTGTCTCCCCAGTGAGTAAATAACTGTTGGTATATTAGAATTCCCCAAGCAGGTTTAGTTACCAAACTAAAATATGACAGATACATGTTATGCCACCCATAGACAATGTACAATTTATAATAAGTTTATCAGAGTAATAATAATATTACTTAACTATGCTGCATCATAGATAAACCGTGAATGGTTCTATAATATTAGGGTGTCCCTTGGGACATGTTTGTGATGGAAACCAAGATGCATTGCAAACCCTTTTGGAGGCTGTCAGTCCCTTAGGTGGCATTGCATCTTCTTCAAGACAGGTCTCTGCTTCTTTCACTTACTTCGAGAAAAGATTGTATTGGAATGAAGCTTTTTGGGGAACACAAAGATCATTATACCCCACAAAACGGAGACCAACAACTACCACTAAAGTCTGAACAATCAAGTGAGAACAAGGAACCCTAGCATGGAAGTGACTTTTTTTTTTAGCATTGAGGAATTACACCTACAACCCATTAATAGGTGGCTATGGCATTCTTAAGAAAGATGTATCAATGGGGTCTGTCTGTTTATCAAACATGCCTTAATGATTTGTACAAAGGAAGACAATTTTAGTGGTAAACGACTGGTCATTGTTACAATTATATATGTTGATTATCAAAAAAACTTGTTTTCAAAAACAAACTTGAAATTCAGTAAAAAGATGCTGCTTGCCACTATAAAAAGTGATCTCCAGAACCCCTCTTCTTAACTTATTTTAGATTGTCAGCTCTTTTGTGGAACATGTACTTTTGCAAATTTTCAAATATCTCAAAATTCGTTTTTTCTTACAGTTACCACTCTACAAAAAAAGGGCAGTGCAATTGTAACGTCCAACACTATTTTCATGATCTTAGTTATGGTTTGTTTTCTTATTGGAATGCATCAGTGTTACCTAAAGTTCACGTTAACTTCTTCTTTTACTGGAAGCATGGGAAGGATCTGTTGTTTTGAAGAAACAAACATTGCAGTTTGAGCAATTAATATTGCCTAATTAAAGCAACGGAAGCAGTAGACCAACAATTCTTAAGCAAAACGGAGAGTAACCTAAAGCAAAAGAAGTCCCAATTTACTTAGAGCATTTTACTGTGTATTTTTCCCATTTTTTCAAGTTTAACCTCTGTGGATCAATGTGCTTCCTTAAAAGACTTTAATAAATTAAAGTGCAGAGAGCTTTTTTTTTTCCACCAGGCAGAAAAAGCTGATGAGACAGGTTTAGTTTAATCTCAGGCAATAGAAGTCATTAACCATTCTCCCAGGGATTAAAATATAGCTTGGCCTTTTCTTCTCTCACTTATCATTAGCATCACTTTAATCTTCCAGCGTTTCACACTGCTATTTTAATCATTACTTACTGCCTTTTGACAAGTGCAGAACATGCTTTTTCTCATTGAGGCAATATCCTGGTTTTAGCTGACAAATGTAGGACATAATGTAAAAATATCAAAGTGACATCTCTTAAACACACCTTCATCATAAAAAAAATCTCTAAAGTTACGATATTCCTTTGTCTAAAAATCCCATTGAAATTATCATTTGAAAGATGTGAAAGTTTCATGTTAAAGTTTTTTTTCCCCCTTGTTTTTTTAAACACCCCTGTTTTCTTGCCATTATTGCCCAAAGTTATACCAGTCAAACCACGGAATCAGTAAAATTTATGAATTTGTGACTATGGAATTTATTACATCACATCTGCTTTCAAGGCTGGGTTTTCTATGACACGTGCTAATCAATTTTAGCCATATATACTTTAAAAAAGAACTATTAAATCACCTAAAGATATGTCAAGCGTTACTGTATAAGAAATATGGAAAGCATTTCTTGCTCAACTTTTATTTTAATCCGTTACTTTCATTTTCAATTCAGTATACCTATTTGTTTGAATGCCTAGGGACACTAAGTAATCCGGTAGATTTTACTTTCCTTTTCATGAAACATTTAGTTCCTAGGCTCTAGATAAGTCTAGATAGTCTAGATAAGACTATTCAGGATGCATAGAAGCTCCTAGCCAAATGTTCTAGAGTAGTTTTAAAGACACTATAGATGCTAGAATGGCTCTTTACGGTTAGTTTGTCTGTCGTTTTATTATTAGTTCTTAAGCCATGAAAGTGCTGAAGTAACAATTGTAAATGTATTTTAAGTTTGATTGTTCTACGTAAAGGAAAGTTGGTTAAAATATTTTTGAAAAGTACGTGTATGATTTGCCTTAAGCATTTAATTTAATCCATCTGCAATGATCTCATCCCACCTTTGACTATTGTATTAAATGTAAAAGAAAAAAAATATGTTGTGCTATATATTTCAACAATAAAATCCCGTCTTAAGCTTCACAAAGCAGAACAATTCATTATTTGATCTCTCTCCAGGTTCAAAGTGTCTTATTGCGCAACTTCAAAGAAACCCGTATATAATCAAAGACAAACAGCTGTGAAAACATTCCTTTATTTCGGACTATATTATCATTTAGCTAGCATTGTTAGAATAAACCAGCAGAACTTGTACAAACAATGAATATCTACAGGACTGTTTTTTAATGTCTGCAATTAAACCACGTAGGATGAATGCAATATTGTAGAAATGAAATGATTTGTAACCTGCAGGGAATTTCCACATAGGACTTTAGTGTATAGATTACTTCCGATAGGTTAAAGACTGTATATAAAGAGAGTTTTTCTTAGTGATGCATATACTATACATCTAAAAAAATAATAATAATATTCAAGTTCCCTTCACTTTGATTGATTGCTTTCGTAAATAGTATTTTTAAATGGTCGTAAGATTTTATTTTGTAAAAATGAAAATCAAATATACTTCAAATGTCGCACTCATACTCTACACATTATGGTTTTTTATGAACCGCAAGTACAAAACGCATAGAGGTTGCTTTGCATTAGTATTAATAGTAATAGCCCTAAAGCTGAGGTTTGCTTTAAGACTAGTTTAAAGGAGAGAGATACGGTATATCTTTCTCAATCGCAGCACAACTTCAAAGTCTCTAATAGACACATAACATCTGAGTTAGATGAGGTTTCTTCCTTCACATAAGTTGTTCATGTGGCTTTTAATTAAAAAAAAAAAAGTTAAAAGTAAAGAAAATTTTACACATCTACGCAATGTCTCCAAGTCTGTGTTATGAATGTATGAGTGTCTCTGTACGTTAATATTCTCTTTTTTTAGTAGTTAACATTTAGTAGAAATGAACAATAAAAGGAGCATGTGTTTAGTCTGGTTTACTTCTATATAAACCGCATCAAAGAAACATAAGTCTTATAAAAACAGGTTAACAAGGTGAAAATAAGTGTATATAAAAAATACAAGTTCTAGGGCTAATTGGCAGTCATTATGTCTGTGCCGAGAGGTCCAGATTTCACTAGATAGAATAGCCAAGACAAAACATTAGGTTGTTTAGTGATCAATATTACTTAGCGATAAAACTTGGCATGTTGCTCAAGGGTGGTGCGGGTAACAAAACACTTTACGTAGGATATAGGTTTGACAGTATCAGATGGATTCAGAAAACCCATGCTTTACATTCAAGGGAATCGTGATTTTTTGAGAAAGGGTATGATCATTTATGTTTAAATATGTTATGCTTGTTTAATATAACTGTTATATACATTTCAGGAGTTCTTGGGATCTTTTTTAAGAGTCATTGTTTTTAGCCTGAGTTTGATACTCTTGAACGCTTGTCTTACCATATTGACAAACTAGGTTATTCCCTAAGGTGCTGACCTGACAGGATGCACTACTACGAGGTTCTATTCCATGGTAACTATCAAGTACATATACCTGTGCAACTTATGAATACACACATGAAGAAACAGAAATCAACGATAATGCCATTCTCTAGAAGAGTTATGTGATGTCACAAATTACAAGGACATAAAATACATCATAATCATTATTAATGTAATTTAATTCATCAGCTACTAAAATACTTGCTGTACTCCCAAATGCCACACATGAACAAGGCCAACCTTTTTAGGTGGTCTTTTCACCACAATTTGATTTTTTTGTTTCTACAGTGCTTTTTAATGTGTTTTTCTACAAGTGATATGTGAGTTCTGCTCAGCATAACTTGCTTCTGGCAGCACACTAAATAGGTAAGTGAAATATATAATGGTATGTGAATACCTTCCGGTTAATTATCCATTTTAAATTGATGATTAAGATGCCATGGTAATTTAAACATTCTGTAATTATTTGCACTTTAAATGGTATTTTTAATTAACTTAAACAATCACCAAAACAAACAATACAAGCTGACACTATATATTATATAAAAAGACAAACTTAGTTTAAAGCAGTAATAATGGTATATTAATCCAATTCATCAAAACACCAACGGAGTAAAATCTTATAGCCTGTAGATAATGGCAAACATTCAATACGGGAAAGAACTGAAATATTATTGCAGACTATTGTGTTCACTGTGCATAGTTAACTAACAAAACTTTAAACACATTTACAGTATGTTTCTGGATTAATGAGTTTTGTCTGAGATCGAGTCATACAACTTGAAACTACAACATCAGCAGGGAAGACAGACGCTCTTCAACCATTCTCAGTGAGAAACGGAAAATGCAATTAAGGCTCCCACCAGGGACAAAAAGACCTAAACAAAAAACAGCGTCTTCGCACAAGAGGCTATTTCTCTCTCTCTCTCTCTTCTCTAATATAGAGTATGGAGCTTACTGTCTTGATGCTATGATGTTAGTATTTAGGACACCACACTTTCACATTTTCTCACAGTGGATTAAAGTAAATAATGCAAGAGAGGGGAAACAAAAGGAAATAGTCCAGAGAGCTTGCACTAGAAGAGATTACAGAAGACTTAGAAAGTGATTGAGTGAACGGATGATATTTTGAGAAACCTAAACAAGAAGATACGCTACAACAGGAGGCAGAAGTCCACCAGAACTGACAGCTAACCAGCGATGACAGGCACCAAAGGTGTTCGATCAGGTGGAGTGCAAAAGATGAAATTCAGATTGGCTTAAAATTATACACATAGCACTGTCAAAAAAAATACACCACACTGAACACATGTTCTGTGTCTTAAACCAGGAAGTGAAAGTTCACTTTGTCTTTGCTTCTATCCCTAACAGGATTTGTACACATTCTTCATTTATCAACACCCTTATTAATAAAGACATGTTTTCTCGAAGCTCAGAGCTATGTACCCTGACATCAACAAGCTTATTAAAGTTGACTCTACAACATATTGTAGCTGGCTCCTCACACACTGGCCCTTGGTGAGTCTGTGTTGCTATGTCATACAATTTAACATTTTGTGGTACACTATTTATTTAATCTAGAGTAAAGCTAAATCTACTTTACCTGTGTGGAAAAGCATATACCTTCCTATTATATTTACAATGTTATTTTTTTAGAATTATAATCTGTTTTGTCCCTTCCCTTGCTACTCAGCTTTGTCATCCAATGTGACTTAAAAAAGACTTAATGGTGTATTGGGTGAAAAGAGATGAGCATTTCAAAAGATTAAAAATACCAATAATATATTTAATGAAACACCTGAAGGGAAATAAGACTGCATGGATCTGCTGGTCACTATGATAGACAAAGTGGTCCTACCATGGTAAATACTGTCAGTTAATTATATACACCTTCTGCTCTTGCCCCATACATAGCTTAACCCTGACAAATCTTGTAGGCTACGCAAATGGGTCTCAGGTCTACTGGTTCCTTGATGTCTACATCCATAACCATTCCATCTGACATTTTTATCACAACCTAGTACTTCTGAAACAATGTTACCATACTGGAGTGCTGTGTTAGGGTGTTCAGTGTGGCCTTCTGTCATGGAACGCATGATATCATTTGCTATTCAATTTATGTTAAGTTTCCAATGTGTTACAGTTTCTTAGTTTTTCCATTGGGTCTGATGGTAGGATTTTATGAGATAAGACTAACCATTGTAAGCATCCATGTTGCTTTCAAATATATCTACTGTACGTTTAAGGAGGTTACTTGCAAAGCATAATCAGTACCAATTTTGTTATTATTTTTAAAGAGCTTCCATGCGCATCTCGATAAGATAAATAAAACTTGATGAGCTATTGCAAACTAATTCATGCACAAGTAAAAACGTATGACACTTTGCTTTAATCAACATATTCTGGTAACAAAAATGATATACAATGTTTATCCCTGATATAATTTACTCAGAGATAAAAAAATCATTGCTAAGATGTAATTGGTGCAAACCAATGTTCCAGAAAATATCTCAGGTATCGATTAGATATATTTATGACTCAGATACTTCACTTTAGTCATTTAGTTATTTACTATGAACTACTCAGTAAAATTCATTTTCAGCAGAATCAATTCTGAGGCTATATACAAACGGTGTTAGTATCATGCTTAATTGCTAAAGTAAACGTGTATTAATATTCTGGATTACTCATCACAAGTCTCTTTTGCGTAAATAAAAGCAGGTGGAAAACATATCTGTGGGCACATGCATCCAAGTCTGGAGAAGAAGGGATACCCGTTAAAAGTTCCAGCATACAAAACTATTTTAGATGTTCAGGTTGGCTTTAGCCTACTTGTAACTGATTGAGTAGATAAACGTATCCACATAGAATTTCATTATTGTTAAACCAATCTGTTTTTTATTAACTATACCATCTAATTAACTATACCACTGAACAAAGAAAACATGCATGTTTTGTAGTCAATAATGGACCTGTGGGTTATGTAATACAAGGCCATCCAACAGTTCTTTTGTAAATCTAGTTAACATAATGAGCCATGTTCACCAAACCAGTAAGAAGGACCACTCTAATTTGTTTCTCCTGCAGGAATGAATGAGATGGCCTGCAAAATGTGGAGAAAGTTCCCCAAAAGCCATCCCCATAATTTAACTTAACTGTGCTTTATGTGGGGACAGCATCGTCCGTTCCCACAGAATAACCTTCATGTCTTGGCCCTTCATAATGCATTGTAAAGTCTTCCACAATTCAATAGTAAAGCACGTACATCTCATTTAGCAAGTATTATTTTTCCAGTTGGATTAGTTTAGTTATATAAACCAATAAAATCTAAGCTAGTAACAGTTTCAGGTTTCTGTTCATACTAAAATATATAATAAGTAACAACTTAAAGTAATTATTTTTGAGAGGCAGATTTTAAGAACAATGTTTCTTTCCTCAACATTGACTTCTATGAGAGATTCAATCATGTTGTACACAGATACATATATTAGTCAATACATTTTGACATTTTATTTTTTTCCTAGAAAGGACAAATAGAATACTTGTTACACAAACCAGGAATATCTTGCAGAGTTTATAATGTACTCCATCTGGGGCATGCAAATGGAGTACGACATTTTATAATTCAACAGGCAAAGAACTGCTGGAGGATAACAAATGACTTCATGGCAAAATGCTTTTGAAATTCTTTCATAATGTGATATTAAAAACAACTGAACAAATAGAGATAAGGGCTGAATAGTACTGAATGCAAGTTTATTTTAAAGCACACAATCTGTGGCAACACTTAAGTAATAGCTGTGGCCATATTTGCAGTTATTACTGGAACAGGAATTTAACTTATTTCTTCTCATTGACATATTCATAGTAGCAAAGTATGTAGACATTGGTCAACTAAGCTTAACCTAGGGCAGCACCCACCAGTCCCTTCACCAGAAAATGATTTAATCGCGAGACTGCTTCCATTCTAAGCCTCTTTGTACTTTGATATTGGCCTACAGATTAAACATGGAATTTGTCCCTCAGCTGGTACATATGTCTGTCTCTTGAGGTCTCTAGTGGCTGCCCAGTGCAGGACCCCAAAATATGGCATTATACTGTGACACTTTTGGACCCCTCACATTTGGACCCCTCCGCCAGCTTCATGCAACCACACCAGTTCCTAGTGCCTTTCATTAAATGACTCCTACATGCAGGGCTGGGAAGCTTCTGTCTTTGAATGCTAGAAAAATGCCATCTCAGGGACATCACCTGCTTATCAATGAGCTCCCAGGACAGCCTCTTTCTGATCGCTTCCACTTGCTTCCTTTCCCTACACCCCGCCTTGCAACTGCCTCCACCGGACCCTGTCAGCCCTGATATCCCTAGCGAGGCCTGGTAATGCTGCCCCTTCACTTAGGTCTGCATTAGGAGCTTTCATTAGCAGATTATGTTATTAGAGCCACAAAAGCCTTGCGGACCACTTTGTTAAAACAGCCAGTAACCTGTTTATAATGATATCTGTGCTTGGTTACCCTAGCAAGTAAAAAACACATTCTAAGAAAATCAGATGTATTAATAAATCTAAAATATAACAGCATTTATTTTAACAACATTTAGTTATGGCTGGACAGACGACACCTTTACTATTCAAATGTGGCGTGGGTCCAGTTAAAACATTTCCACCTCGAACCCGGGTAGGAAATTGGCATAAATCTAATACTCAATGCATGGATCAGATGTGAAGGATAGCTAAATACAGAACTGTGCAAAAGTTTTAGGCTGGACTGAAAAAATGCTGTTAACAAAGAATGCTTGCAAAATAGACAAGTTGATGGTTTATTTTTATCATTTAACAAAATACAAAGTGAGTGAACAGAAGAAAAAATCGAAATCAAATAAACTGCATTGGCGAGGTCTCTCTCAGGCAAAACTTTAATGGCAGACAAGGGTTTTCAGACCTTCTGTCCAATCTCTTTTTAAAAAATGCACAATGTTACCGGCAATGCTGAGGACCATAGGCGTAGTGGTTGGTCAAGTGCAACAGATGAAAGACATATCATGTCCATTCCCAATTAGAGGATGTCCAGCAGTGCCATCAGCCTATCATTGGGAAAACCAATAAACTGTCTGGAGATTTCTGGCCACAAGTAGTCTTCATGGAAGACTTGCGGCCAAAAAGCCATACCACCGAAATGGAAACAAGGCCAAGTGACTCAATTATTCATTAAAACACAGGAACTGGGTGCTGAGTAATGGCACTGGACTAATCAGTCAAAATTTGAAATATTGTGCTGTGGCTGAAGGCAGTTTGTTCATTGAAAGGCTGGAGAACAGTTCAAAAACGAGTGTTTGCAATCAACAGTGCAGCATGGTGGAGGTGTCTTGCAGGTTTGGAACTGCATTTCTGCAAATGGAGTTGGGAATTTGGTCAGAATTAATGTTCTCATCAATGCTGAGAAGTACAGGATGATACTTATCCATCCTGCAATACCATCAAGGAGGCCTCAGATTTACTCTGCCGCATGCCAACGACCCCAAAGATGCAGTCAAAGCCATTAACAACTATCTTCAGCATGAAGAACAAGGAGTCCTGGTATTGGTGGTATGGCCCCCTGATCTCAGCATCAGCAAGTCTGTCTGGCATTACATGAACAGAGGACAACTTCCTAAATCCTCCGAGCTGTGGTTAGTTCTCAGACCTACTGAGTGCAAGTGTACCTAGAAGAATTGATGCTGTTTTGAAGGCATATGTTTGTCACACTAAAGATTTAGATTTTTCCTCTGTTCACTCACTTGTATTTTGCTAAATGAAACACATAAACTGTTAATATGTCTATTTTTCAAGGCATTCTTACTTTACAGCATTATTTTGTACCTGCCTAAAACTTTTGCACAGTACTGTCTTGAACTACATCTACATCTGCAGCCCCAATAACCATATGTATAAGGAAAAAAATCTATAAAAGGTAAATCTCTTTATAACTTATAAAATATGTATTCACATATTTATTATCTTAGAGATTTAATCTTAACCTTTAAATCAAAGAACAACACTATTGAGAAATTGTTCCTGAAATACGACCATTTTTTATTGCTTTTACTTAACAGCTTGTATTTTTTCTGCTTGCCATGCTTCCTTTTAACTTAGGGAGGTAAAAAAAATCATTTAGGGACTTATGCCAGCTTTTCAATTGTTAAACATTAAATAAACTTAACGTCCTGCCTTTTGCCTGCAGAAACATTTATTTTCTTATTTATGCTACAGTTGAAAACAAGATTAGGTGACGTTTAACACAGAGTCCAAATTCACTGAGCTGTTGGATCACTTGATATTTGTTATGTAATTGTTAAAAATAGGGAATACCGTATGCAGCTCTGTTTTAGCTCAGTTTATGTAATTCTAAGGCAGAAATATCTTATGATGTTAACCCATTCCGTGCCACGTAACTGTAGGATGGGATAAAAATCAATGCCAGCTGAACTCATTTAAATCTCAGAAATTCTATCCCTAAACGATAAGCCCCAGAATCTGAAATAAGCAAACTGAATGCTATTTTTCCACTGCAAAAGTATGTGGTATTATTGAAGCACATGCATTATTAATGGCAATATGAATGGAGCATTTTCTGTTGTCATTTTGTAACACAATTTCATTCGCTGCTGCAAATTCATGGGGTGATTCAGCAGTACCCCCTATATGCATTTAACCTTTTCACACACCTCCATACCTGGGAACTTCTAGGCACCGGCTACCCGGAGCCTCCCCTTGCGGGACGCGGCCAGGGCTGCCGCTGACATCGGTGGTCAGTCCCGCTGACATTGGTGGGCGGTCCAGCTGACATCAGTGGGAGGTCCCTCTAATGTCCGTGGCATTCCCATAGACATTGGGGGCATTCCCGCTGATGTTGGGGGCGTTCTCGCTGATGTCAGCAGGAAACACCCCCATTTAAACCCGAAGAGTTCCCAGGTCTGCTTACCTCAGCTATTTGGCTTGTAGGAGATGTGTTTGGCCACCAACCACCTATATAAAAAACAACGTGCACCAACTATCATAGAGATTCAATCTTAAGGTTTTAAATAATAAAAACAACATTATTAAGGTTGATGTGTTTGACCCCCAAGAACCTATGTGAAAACAATATACAACAATGTTGTAATAGATACCATCTAAAGCAACTACCTGTAAGCAACCTGTGGAGGCTGAAATCCTAAATGCAGGGTTAACATCAGAGTGTTCTTGCTTGCCCCAAATCTGCTTAACAAACAGATGCTAAATGACTATTAAAAAAATATATTCAAAAATTAGACAATAATCATGAGAAAAAATGAATTGTTCCATTAAATTAAGTGACTTTAGCATGCAACCTGTGACCTCCTATTTCACCTTCCCTCATGAGAGCGCTCAATAAGTCAAGTTTCTCTGTATATGGTACATTTGATGTACAAGCCAGTGGCCTGTGGGGAGAGAGACACCATTTGGTAGCCCAGGCACACATAGGGAAAGGTACTGCTGAAATAGAAGTGAGGATCATGTGCCAGAAGTGTTACTGTGTCAGGTTGATTTATTGAATGAGCTTCACTTCACCGAATGTTCAGAGATATTTATTTCCCTAAAGGCTGTACAAAGATATGAACAGACCTGCATCCACAGATGTCATCATTGCTCATTTTACCGAGTCATGAAATTTTCTCAACTATAATTTCTCCATCTAAAATTGCTGTTATAGAGCAATGTCACACAAGCTTCCGTTCTTCATCGTATTTTGATACAACTTATACTTTGCAAGATTTTTTTTCTTGACACTTAAGGAGTTTGTGTGTTCGAGCATATAGTTAACATTAATATGCACAATAATATAGTCCTTATTTGTAGTTATTGCACAATTTTTTCAGCACATAATATATCCTGATAAACTCAATTTGACTAAGCAAACTGATATGTGCAGTGTGTGCCCATCTTGCAAGGTTACAATCTACAGATTGTATTGAATATGTTAAAATCTTTTTATTATTCTACAAAACAGTTATTCAATATTTATTACAACAAAATATTAGTGATTTCAAATACATTGTACAACAAAAGTGAATTTGGACCGGTATTTAGATACTTTCCCCATATATAGTATAGAAATGGTACATATATACAGTATGTTATGTACAGACATCACAGGTCTAAGTCTTTTTTAGGGTTTAGGCTTCAGAAAAAGCATCTTCTCGACTTGTAAAATATGGTATACGGAGGCAGAAAAAAGAACAACCTACCTTATATAGGGAAAACTGTAAATTTTCACAAATCCTGCAGTTCACTGTTTATTACAATAAAGAGGACCACACTATTTAAAAATAAAAAGTACTTATTTAAAACTAAGTACTATGTATAGAAACTGACCTTATGTGTAAGCTACAGGAGCAGCCCCTGCATGGTTATTCTGCAAAGGGGATGGTTCCATTCTAAGCAGTTCATATAACATAAGGTAATGGCTCCTATAGGGGTCTGCACTTATGGGGACCATGTCTGTAATACCTTTTGTCTAATTCCAGACATTTTCATTAAATAGTCAATAGATTTGTTTATTGCTTGAAAAAAATAAAATAAATAAAAAAATAAACAATAATGAATAAGTCAAGACTATTCCAATGAAGTGGTCACTACTGAGCTCCCTTGTTAGCAATCAGAAAATCTCACTTCTGGCCTATTTTAGCGGGCAGCAACAAAAAGAATTAAATGGTGTTTTAGGGTGTTTTATTATTTGTTATTTAGTGTGTTTTTATTAACCTCACTGTATTATCTATGCATAACAAAGGACCAGCTTGGTCATTCGGGAAAAGGGATCTTGGATTTGCTTTTAATTGTAATTTAAATGTTATTTTCAAAAAAAAATTCCAAAACCGAAATATCATGCGTGTAAAGTAATAAGTCAAATTCAGTCAGTAAAAGTCAATAAGTCAGTAAAATCAATCCTAGGATTACTGGACTATCTTAATAAATAGTAAACCCCAAAATGTGTGACTAAATACACAGTAACAAACATTACATGAAAATGACAAATTGCCCATTTAAAAATCTTTGCGTTATACATTACAAAATATTCCGTAAGACACTCCGCCTGGCTAAACGTTCCACAATTAGTTGTGCATTTTATATATCTGTCAAAAAAAGAAAGCGTCTAAAATCGCTATTGCTTGTACTGCATGTCAGGATGCGCTGTTGTATTTAAATATGTTAATATTTCTCATTAAGCCATTAACAATAACCTTCATCCATTTGTGAAAAACATTTTGCCAAGCATGCATATAAAAAATTAGCAAGTGAAGCAAAATCACCTTAATTTGCTTTGGACCAGCAAATAACCAACTAATTTGCAGAAATCCCTGCCAAGCACTCATATTAAATGCTTCATGCTTATTTTATGACCTCTGTTGCACCACCTCATCCCAGGCCCTGAATCATATGATCATTAACATATTGCAAGGTCTGAAACTTTATTTTTTTTTACATTCTTTAATTAATGCCTGTTTATAGAAGGCCATAGGACTTCAAATCCAGTTAATGAAACTTCTCTCCCCCAGGCCCCTGGAGCCCAATAGAGAGCCTTCTTCACTGTTGTTTTAGTAGCGTTTTTCCAACTGTTTGTTTATACACACTTAATTGATCTCTTTAGTCCCAGAAGCATTGCAGAGACACAACCTGTTCTCGGGCAAGCTAAAGATTATCCCTTTTTTTTATAAAAGCTCCTGATTGCCCAAGGTTATCAGTTTTAATTTAAAAGTTGAAGACTCAGCACTATCTGTATCGTGTTGCTTAAAGATAAATGATACAAATTCGAAAGAGTTCATTTTTTTTTTTACATTTGTACACATTAGGGACTATTATAAATGCAAAGTAAATAATTATTTTGATGTAGCGATGAGATTTGTTTTTTTTTTTGCAGAGAAAAATTAAACGACATGAAATAAAAAAAATAAAAAAATCAAGAAGACTAAGGGCTTAAGTTTTCACCGTTCATCTACTATCATGACAAGAATTTCTATTATAGAGATCAGGGCGGTTTTTTTCTATTTTAATTAAATTATGATCGTAATTGAATTCTGCAGCAGGCTGATGTGATATCTGAATAGCAAAGACAAATATTTTTCAACAATGTACCATTTTACACATGGGTATATTACATGTGAGGTCTTGATAATTTTCCGTAAACTAGAAACTATCCTAAAAGAAAGCTATAGCTACGTGCGCACAGTAAGTGTACATCGATTTTGTGCACGATTACCAATTTCTTTTAAGTAAAATTTTTAAATGTAACAGGTAGCTGTGTCCACGGCTGTATGGGGGATGAAAAGTGCCCTTTGGCACATTAACCCTACAGCCACTGGAGCGGCATTACGTGTAAAAAGTGGGGAACTGTCAGCAGTCAGCAGCCCTATGGGCATTTGCCCTGTGTGTCAGGTGCTTAGTCCAGGCCGAGATGTGACCCAGGTACCCTGTGTCAAATGATGAATCCACCCTTATTAAGCAGCTCTCCAAAGGTTGGTTGTAGGATACGAGCTTTTTAAACCAGGTACATTACTGTGTATACTGTAGTATATTTATGTGTATAACAGTATAAAACTGGCGATCAGTTAGAACTTAGCTTCATTTTGCACTATGAAAGAGATTTTCATATTTTATCATTACAAAGCACTCAGGTTGTGTGTTCTTAGTTGTTTGACACTGAACAACATTTTTCCCTGGAGAAGTTGTGCTCAATAACAGCTCATTTACCCTCAAAATCTTAATACTTTTTTTAAAAAAGCAAATATTTGTGCAAGAGGGTCATTTCCATTAATTATCTCTCCTCACTCCCCAAATTCCACTTAATCATTCCAGCATTCTTTATAAATGTTTATTTCACACCCACCCACTCATTTCTGCTCAGTAATTCCACCACTTCCTCTTCCCTTACCTTCATGCCATGTTAAACCATTACCCTTTTCCCTCTCACCTCCCACAGAGCTTTGTCAGAGACGTCTAGCAGGTCACAATGATATCATTTGAGCGTGAAAAGGGAATTGCATAAGGCGCACAACTGGGTTGTCCACTACAATAAAGTGACAGGGTTACTGGCAAGGCACTCAATAAAACATGGCGACTTTTACTGAGCTGCCTCCTCATAGCACTACGCCCCATTCCATGCAATCCATCATAACCATCCATAGTAAATACTTGGGCTCTCTTGTCTACACTAGGCAAGTGCCTAAAACGACCCTGGCACCATCTGACTGCTACAGCTCAGTATCCCTCAAGACCTAGGAAGGCCACACAAGTTAGGTATCCAAGTCTTAATTCAGCCCTACAAACATGGAATCTTTCAAAGGTAACGCCGTCTTTCACGAGATACAAAGAAACTCATGTGGTCTTATTAAGTCATACAAATCATGTAGTTTATCCATAGTCATGATATTTTACTCAGACATTTCCATCAAACGCCCAAAGAAACAAGAAATATGTTTGTTTTTTTATTGTCAAATGTGCCATTGTGCAATGGTGGTGTAGGTCATCCTCTTCCCACTGCCTTTAATTATTTCTGAAATAATTCCCCCAAATCATTATTTTTTTTTCAAATACTGAATTCCACGTTATTTCACTTTTTTTTATAACATTTAGTTTTACCAGCAATGGTTTACAGGCCAAAAAACAAACTTCCAAAGGTTTGGAATCCTGAAACTGTAAACAAAATCTGTGGAGCAGATAAAAATTTAAATGGCACAATGCAATTAAGCTGAATTCAATTGAGCGCACCCTGTCCATCTCAGAGGAAACAAAAGCTGAGGACTCCATTATTGCTGAATCCCTTCTCTTGTTAATTTGCTTGCTGAGAGATTTCAATTTCTAGGAAGTGCACAAATTAGTGTTCAGTCAGGGCTAGATCCTTAGTAAGTATGAGCAGATGGTGGAAATCAGCCCTAATCAAGTGGCCAAAGTATTTTTTATTTCTGTCTGATTAAAGTATTTTTATTCACTAATACGGTCTACTTATATATTTAACTGAAAATTCCTTGAAGGACATGTTATCGGTAAAATGGCATTTTATGATTTTATTATGATTTGACAAGAAATAATATTAGAGCTCATCTTAAATCTGAATTACTTTAATAGGTAGTAAAAAAATGTACCTCCTAGCTTCTGAAATAACCGCGAAAAATGTTTGGGGAGTATTACAGAAGTGGCTAGGTGGAAGGGCTTTAATAGGACTTTTTAGGCATTTAGAATTATTTTTTTATAATAATAATACATTTAATTTGCATAATTTAAATACTTAACACAAGGGGATTTGGAGGAATATATATATATATATATACACACACACACATAAATAGTTTTATTAAGCTGTTACAGTGGATCTGACACATTCCTGCACATTCCATTCTACACATTATAGTTCAAATATAGATAATATATATATATGTAACAAATTATTGCTGTTAATCTGATTTGCATATGCGTACCCAGAATCCTTTGCATTATTTAATTTCCATGTGAAAACAAGTCTTTAGGCTTGCCTTGTGGATATAAGTTTGGCGATGCTTCCTTATTTCTTAAGTTTACGTGGAGGGAATTTTCATCACATTTCTTCTCCCCACCATAACATATTTTGAATATAGCAAGGTGGCACCTATCTTAACCTGATTTTCCTTATTATACCTTCTCTGAAGGAGGGTATTATGCCTCACTCAATTAAAAGATGTGGAAGCCATAGTTTCAAGGTTGGAGTTATATTTGTTTTATTAGAACTGTTTAATAGACTTATGAGCAACCTCTAATAAAACATGTTAAAAGGGTGGACTGTGGCATCTGATTTAAAAGCTTACCAGTATCTTTCCTTTTACCAGAAATATCTTTACAATGTTGATCATATCAACAAATAAATCAACAACTGTCCCTGGTGAAAGATCATTTGCTTATTGACCTGCTAGGCCAAGCATGACTTTCAAGCTGCCTCACATCAACAAAAAGCTCATAGGGCAACAAGACAGCTCACACTGATCAGGTTATTTTTAAACATTTAAACATGTGGACAAAGTAAATGTCAGAAGTCTGGCGAACATGCAGTGTAACATTTGAATTAATACAGAACTACAGCATAGGACAGTCACACAAAACAGGAACCACCAAACATTATACACGGGCCTTCCATGCACTGATAATAGGATAAATATACATTATACACTATTGTTTTATGTTAACGTAGGTAGCACCGGCATATTAAACCGACCACTGAGATTAAATACATATAATGAACAGATACCTCTGTCAATAAAGTCAAATAAGTAACTGATTTAACTTTTCCCATAATATTTTTTATTTTGGGGGGGTCTAGCCTGCTATATAAGTATAAATGCAACATTTACATTACCTCAATGCGAATGTTTTTGTATTCTGTAACAATTATCACAGTGCTATATTTTGTGTGGCCTTAGAACTTTTTTTGTGCTTCAGTTTAAAAGAACTTTTTCTTCTAAGAACTCATTTTGCCAAATCTTTGCTATTCATCACATATAAAAATATTCATCACGGTTAACTACTTGCTAATCTAAAGCAAGCATTCCCTTATATATTTACCTTAGCCACAAGCCACAAAAGTACAGAGAGTTTCAAAACTATTGCTATAATTTATTTCAACTTTGTAATTCTTTCACTTGCAGCAGCTGGTGAGAAGTAGAGCTTGCTGGCATCCTTCAATCTAACATCTGGTTGAGACATCTCAAGCAGCTGCACTATTACACATGTAAAACTACAGAATAAAAAAAATGGCTACTACATTTTAAACACTGCCTTGGGCTCACTGAGATTTAATAAACATCGTAGTTGACGATAGAAGAAATACCGTGTATAGTAAGATATATACAGCTAAGTGCCCAAAGGGGTATTTCAATCACCTTGCTGTCCATCATCTGTTAAGTGATTGACAATCATTGTTAATTGAGATCCTCGCCTAGTAATTAACTCATCTGAATTTATTATACTAGTCAAAATATATGAATAAATGTAAATGTTCAAAAACATTTCAAATGGGTAAGAAAGAAGAAAAATGTGTTGTCAATGAGTTAATTAAAAAAAGGGCACCCATTAGATATATCAGAAAAAACACTCTCATGCACAAGGGGATAGAACTGTCAATTCAGCTGGAATAAAAAATTAAACATAAGGAGTGAGATGACCAGCATTTTCCTTAAAAACAAAATATGTTCTAGTGGAGAATATTGATTTCAACACAATTATTATTATTTATTGTTTTATATAGCGCCATCAAATTCCGTAGCGCTGTACAATGGGTGGACAGGACAAAACAAGTAGTATGTAACATAACAATTTGACTTACATAGCAAACATGTGAGGAGGGCCCTACTCAAATGAGCTTACAATCTAGAGAATTTGGCACTGCCACCAAATAGTCAGACATATTTATATTTTCGGCATATCAATTATTGGTACACAGATATGACACTAGAAACGTCTCTCTCTCAACGCGTTTCACCGGACAACGGGCTTCCTCCGAAGGTGAATCAGGAACCAATCTGGATTTGTTGAGCTGTAAGGAAGGTGGTCTACATTATATCTTCAGGCAAGCTGCAAAAGAAAATCCTGATTCATCTCCTGAGGAAGCCGGTTGTCCGGTGAAACGCGAGAGAGAGGGAGAGAGAGCTCTTGCTGCTGGACGTTGGACTTCCCTATGCCTGGTGTTGTGCTGATTACTTTGTATACACTTTTAAGTGCTTTACCTTATCCACTTAACTGATAATAATTATACTGTGCCATTGCTGCTGTGTTTTTATATTTTTAGCTATGAAGAATGAAAAAATATTTTATGATGAGCTCATTTATGTCCTGGGAAATGTGAGTGCATTACTTTCCTGCAATAGCGCTAAACCCCTATTTGCATTCGGAGTTACACCATTTTTTGTCAAATATCTCTTTTTCTCTATGTGGATGTGCGCCCCATTTGGAAGAGTTGCTTATATACTCCAACTCATTTCTCATCACCTTTGTTGGACAAGTTGTCTATGTAATCACATCTGTTTTATAAAAAGTACCCCTAAACTTTAGGGTATCTATTTTAGCTCTAGATTTTGCTCAGCAAACAAAATGAAATCACATAGCGTTTATGTATATAATTCTACTGATTTATAAGATTTTTCTTAACTAATATAATGCTTCAAAATTGTTGGAATTATATTCTGTGGGAAATTTGTAAATATGGATCAATCAACAGAAAACAGGTAATTGATGGTTATATATATATATATATATATATATATATATATAACCATCAATTACCTGTTTCCTGTATATATATATATAGAGAGAGTTATTATCATGTATTGCATCATAATTAAGTAAACAGAATGTTATAATATCTATCAAGGTATATATCATATCCGAGTGCAAAATGAATGCATGAAATATTTTGTCGTGAACACCCTCCTGTTGCATTCAACAAAGCGCTGAGTGTCATTAATACAAATGCCGTAAATTACCCCCTTTCAGAGATATAACATTTGAAAGGATACAGATAAGTGCATAGTGAACTGCTTAATGTTGAAACGTGTAAATTAAACTTGTTTAACCGGTGTCTGAAAAGTGAAAAAGGTATTATTATTGGTATTACTCACTGGCCATTTGACTATTGGTGCACAGATATTAAAATCAAAGCGAGTAAATTGACTAGATATTTATCTAGTGTGTAATATCTTGCCTCTATGTTGCACGCTTAATATAAGGCTATTCCTAAAACACAGTCATGAAATTCTCTAAGTATGTTCTAATTCATAAACAAGGGATTAGATCTAGCAATAAAGTGAAACCGGATCCTAGTAAAGATTGAACCCTGCAACTTAAACTTCAATGGCAAATGAAATTGTATAGTTTTGAAATTGTAACCGACAATATTTTTTTCTTTTTTTCGAAATGCACATTAATGATGTCCTTTGCTCCCAACTCTTATTAGATTACAATAATAAAACAACCATGCTCTCTATATGGTGGGAACACAGCGACCCTGGGGTGATTTATAATCTACTGAAACCCTGTCCAGGCTGCTGACCAAACTTTTTTTGAGGTCGCTATCTGTTTCTTCAACTGATGTCTTCCTGCTGTGACAACGCTGTTGGATAGCTGTCAGCGCACAAGTATTTCTCAGGCTACGCATTATCTTTGCATGCATTTTTTTGTTACTTCTATTGAAAGGCACTTACGTGCTTAGTGTGTAGACAGTAAACAGCTATTCTGAGGCTTTCTCATTAGTCTGTAAGCCTGACAAAATGAAGACGTCCAAATAGGAAAAGAATGAAATGCATTTCATTGTATGAGATGATAGAATACTTCTTGCCTTTACGGATCTGAGCAAACGACTACTTTACATTAGTAAAATCTGAAATTTGTACAATCCATTCGACAAATTACATAGACATAACGCACACCAGTCCATTAACTTGCGTTAAAATCCACGGCATCTAAAATCCATTAAAATATGCGGAGATTGAACTGTGTTCTGAACTAATATTAATGTGTTTAAAAAAATTTGATTGGTTAAATTCCTTGTAGTATTTTCTATATCGGTGGTTTGATAGGTCTAACTTAATGAATTACATTTCTAGAGAAATCCAAAAAAAGCAGTTTTTTAATCTTTAAAAATGCCTTAACGTTCTAAAGGACAATTCTTCATAACGTATTACTTAACTAAACTAAAATCTACAATCCGCAACGTTAGTAAAAATCCCTTTATGTAACATTACATCATGTATACGTTCATGCTAATTTCCTTTCACCTATTTTGAAACTATGATGTATTTTCTGATATTAGGACATAAAGGTTGTCCATAAGATAGAGGAAACCATACATCCAAAATTCTAGAGAAGGCCAATATGTCACAATCTAATAAAACTGTCATTACAATATGATGAGTGCAAATACTCCAGATCCATTGCATGCATTTCAATATAATGTAACAGCTTTGGAACCGGAAATCCTTTGTTTTGCAACAGATTTATGAGATGTGTGCGTCAATCACTGTAGTAAAGGCTGCTTGTTTACTGTTGTTAAAAAGCCACAAGTTAGTTTCAAAAGCAACTGTATTTGTGTGTGTGTGCCAGCTGTGTGTGTTTTCTTCAACAATACTGGAGAATTTGTATGGGGCTGACAGGTACAGAAACATTGTATAAAAACTAGTATATTGTTTACATGATTTTTGCAGCTTTGACATTTTACAGTAGAAGTCGGCCACTTTTGCTCATGTAACGCTTGTTTAATTCAAAGACTCACACGTTTACCCTGATCAACCCACTAACAACAAAGTACCACAGTCCATTCAGCTGACTGATATATATGTGAGGTTTCTACTGAGACTAAAAAGCTGAAGGGATTTCTATTGCCAGGTTCTCTGCTATGTTTGCAAACAAATGCAAGAAGGAGGCATTAAAGATGTCGTTCATAAAGCTAGGAACCCTATGGTTGGCCCTGGCTGCATGCATTTCATTAAATACATTGCAGATGTGTATAGGTGAATCTTATGCACATGATCAGGAATAGTTTTCTGGCATAGTGTGTTAAAGAAGGAGTCCTACTTAATATTTTTATTTACTAGCTTTCAATGGCATTTGCTTTTTTTCCTTTTTAAAAAAGAGCTCAGCATAATATAATGTTTTCAGGCATCTCAGTATTGGCCATTTGTACATGTTCTGTGTTATCTCATCCTTATCTACTAGATATACAGCTTGAATCACTATGCTGTGGTAAAGAATAGAATGGCTCAACACCAGGTTTTTTTTTGTTTAAACTTTATTTAACATCCTCCGTGTTAAATAAAGTTAAAAAAAACTTTAACATGGAGGATGTTAAATAAAGTTTTCATTTAAGTCCCGGGCAAGCGCCTCTGTTGCCATGGCACCCTGTGCGGCCGCACAGGTCGCACACCCCTAAGGCCGGCCCTGACTGCAGTTACACCAATCAGTTTCTTAATCACAATGAATAAACTATATCAAGCAGGAATTATAAGTCTTGTCTTTCGGGTTATCTAAAAGTAGGATCCATGCTATAATAAATTGATGAGAATTATAACAACCTTAATTCCTTTAAGTTTTATAACGACTTTCACAAATTTCTACCAAATAACAGGACTAAGCTAATTGTCTGATAAGTAAATACATTCTTAAAGACCTAATGATCTTATGAATGTGAAAAAGTTATTTTGGACATGGTCTCTTATTATATCCAAGGCTATAAATCTTTCAGGCATGCTAGCCATATATCTCGAACATGGTATGATCCTCTAACCACGATCACTAAAGGCAACTGTAAAAAAAACGTGAGACTGTTACTCCTGGGACACTCTGCAGCCATATTCTTCCCTCACAGAAGTCTAACGCAAGACTTTCATTCAATAGGAAAACTTTGCTTTTACAGTTTAATGTGAAAAGTAAAGATTCTGCTGATTAATCACAAGCCTATTGGCAGCTTGTTCAAGAGTGTAGTCAAAATATATCACAAACCAAATAATAAAAGTAACAAAAGTCAAATAATTTTTCTTAAGAACCACCACTCCCTTGTTTATTAAATCATCATGCACACTTAAGAATTCGTTCAATTCCATAACCTCTGACATTAGTTAATAATCCCTGCAGAGATCAGACATGTTTTCTGTATGATGTCCATCCATTCTTACAATATATCAGCTGGCTGGCTCGTTTTCATGGTTGCGGGAAGCCATAATATACTGCCTGCTTCATGCAGCAATCCCTGCCTAAAGCTAAAAGCTGACACTGTAACGTTACACATCTATGGGGGTCCAGTACATGACTCCCAATCTGCGATTTTTATTTATTACATGACTTTTCTGATAATAACCTTTGGCCCCTGCTCCATATTTGTTTGAGCTCCTAAATGCAGTGAGGTGAACTACTGCTTGATGCCATCTACCCTCTTACATTCTCATATCATATACTGTATTCAGACCACTGTGACAGGACTACAATTCTAACATTGCCCTACCCATCTGCTGGCACGTGTCACCTTAACATATTACTGTCATCACTCTACAGTGGATAGGGCATACCAGTTTCGTCTTGTAATTCAAAAAATATTTAGGTTTATTCTTTTGATAATTCCTCTCAATACCAGACTTTTCTTCACAGATACATTTAATAATAAATAAATAATAATAATTTCACCTTTAGCATTTTCAATCTAATACATAGTATTGCAAAGGCAAACATGCCTAATAGGGTGAAAAATTAAAGTAGTACATTTTTTGGTAAACTCTATTTAGTAGCACAACCAAATGTAAAACTCAAAGCTATGCGTGTTTAAGCTTAGTCTAGCATTGCAGCCTGATAGTATAGAAATAATACTCTAAGAAAGAATGATTTTCCTAGGCTACTCAGTCATTTGAAAACCTGATTAAGCTTAGAGACAAGTTATTTTCCTGTCTCTTTACATACTGGTACACTGTCCACCTACAATGACGCTTTAAGATTGGGACCTCATAGCTAGTCCTTGAAAGCCAGCTTGTTTTCACTCTAAACATACTGTCTCTTAGTAATTTATCATTTTCATTTGTACTCAAATAATCTTATCTGTTGATATCTTGTGTGAAGTCCAGCCTTGGACATTGGGGCAGCCTAATTCATTTCATTCATTTCTCAAATTTGACAGGATGAATCGCTAAAATGAATATGTCTCAAACTGGAATTCAGCATTTTACACAAAAAATGTAGAACTGTCATGACACATTTAAAATAACAATCCTAGCGTGTTCTCATTCATTCATATATTATATTTTTTTCTCTTCCTTTCCATCTTTACTTTAAAAAAAATGTATTCTATATATAATTAGAGATGTGGATTGATCTTTACAGCTGATAACCCACCACTAAATACCAAACAGAAAACACAATTCATATAGTAACTAGTTGTATTCATAACAAGATCAAACTTTTAGCAGTATAATTTATTTCACACTTTAATCATATTTGACTTTTGCCTTATCACGAAGTGGAGATAAAATATTCAACGCTTTAGCTAACTTATTTAATTATAGAGTGAGTATATAAAGAAAATATGGGTTATTTGACAACTTTTCAAAAGTGTACGTCTCAGAAATGTTAAAAACGTTCAGATAATTTGTGTTCTGAAATGGAGAAGTAGCTGATAATTGCTCATAATTGCAAATCATATAATAAATGCTAAGCTCCATAAATGAATTCTGCACTGAAAGTAAAACAAAGCTTATTGACATGCAAGTGCCAACTTACTGTAATTTAGAACAGTCTTTTTTTTCTAAAGATAACAAAGCCAAAAAAAGAAAGCTGTATTTAAAAAGGCAGCGTTTCAATAGACTATAATAAAAAAGCAGTAATATATCAGATAATCTTTTTCTAATTCATTGGATATTCACCTAAAACGAGCTGAAGCTAAACCACTATTTGTAAATATGATATTTTTAAAAATATGGGCGTACTTGCTATAAATAGAATTTGCCAAGTTTGTATAAGTTTTTAATTCTGAAATGTCAGTTTCATGTCATGATACTAAGGGGTTTCTGACATCTTGCAAGTGTCACATCATTGATGAATTATGTCGGCCTTCCTTTAGCAAAAATATCTGCTAGGTCTGGGCCTGTATAATGCATGAATTAAGTTGAAAGTTTATCATCAGCTTTACCAAAAATGGTATTTTAAGGCACTAATGAGGAAGCAAAGGATGCTGCTGCTGATTGTTATAAATCTGATGGAAAGCAAGATTGGACTGATCACTAATGGGCTCGGCCACTGACTGATGGCCCTACATTTGTAGTAATACTAGCCAGCTGGCAGAACAAGCTACTGTACAGCATCGCTCCTTACACACCCAATCTGCTGCTAAAGGTATAATGTGCGGACACTGGCTGGATATGCCTGGCCACACGCTACATGAGCTTAAAAACGTAGCATGTTCCATGTCACATCCAGCCATTGGCCATGGTGACATCATTAGGCTGGCCTTAAAGTACTAGAGCTGCCTCCTTATCCTCATTCTGGCCTTGTAGTAATGCAAAAGCAAGAACACCCAAGCTAGTATTAGCCTCAGTCAAAAGGCACGCAAGTACTTGAGTAGTTTCTCCCTTTCATGTATTTTAAAAGTGAAACGGGTAATAGTTCCAGCACATCATTTCAAATGGACAAAGAGGGGTACTTTTTAGTTAGCTGGTGTGGTTAGAGGACTTTCTTTGCCATCATGAGGCTGTGCTACATGTCTCTAAAATGTAGCCTATATGAAAATGGGAAAAATCAGTTGCTTGCAATTTACTTTTTTTCACCCGTGTGTTAGTTCTTCTGAAGCTGCTTCTGTCCTGTCAAGTATGTTTCTATAATTAAATATAATATAGCTGCCATGTCATAACAGCTGATAAAACACCAGAAACTGAAACAAGAGGTCCAGGCTCATTTCTAAATTCAAATAGAGCAAAATTAAAATTCAATTAATGAAGTTAGAGTCTGATATAAATTCATTTTCTTATGACATATTCCTCGATTCATTATCTTATAATATTACTAATCCATGTACTTCTGCTTACATAAAATACTTTTTCAATTTTTATGGTAAGGGTTTAGTCTACTGTTGGCTTTCCACAAATAACGATTCCTTTTTGTTGGAAATATGTCCCACATGCTATACTATTTTCTTTTCTTGATGACAAGTCTTCTTCCACAACAGCCACTTAAAAAAAGATCTACCTAAATTCTACATGTTTTAATTGTATACACTATCTAAATACCAAAAATGTTGCCATCAATTAAATATTTGACTGAACTGCTTTCAAAACACTTTTAAGTGTTTAATGTTTTTTTGGATGACATTATAAACAAATATGGGTAATACTCAAACGTATAATTGGTCTATCCTTATCCAAATGCACCAAAAACATGAACTTTTTTTAAACTTTATATCTATTTACTGTATTACCTTCAACCAAAGAATCAGTCTTCACAGTACAGATATATAAAGTTTCCTCTTAATCCAAGTGTTATAGTTTCAAAATATTACATTCACCTACACTTGAAACAGACTAGAAATTTTCTTGTTTGCTTGTAATTTCTACTCAGTTAAACAAGTCAAAATCAGTCTGTGTCAATTGCCTGTTTTGTGTCATAAGAATGATTTTGTCTGTTTTGGACTACTTGCCATCACTGCTCTGTTAACATTGCTAAACTACGAGTGCATGACAAATACAGGGAACCAAATTGGTGACACCTCATGACCGTGCAATGTCAAAATGTCACTAATCTATCTATAATAAAGACACAGAGTCACGCTGAAATATAATGGCTACAGTGTTTAGGAATACACTGCAACAATTGTATTGGATATTTAACAACCGTATTAAATTATCACCAAATTGGTAGCCTGAACCCTCCTTAAAAATTATGATATGTGGTCCTTAAGAGTACTGACATAGGTGTAATATTGATATTGCTGGGTGGCTACCGCCATAACCTCCCCTACACGGTAGCCACAATACTACCCTCCATGGCCCAGAGTCATGCAGAGTCCTGGATTAAGCTACTTTGCTAGCACCACATATATTTGCTGTACCTTGGATAGCAAACTCATGAGCTGATGTCGGACCTTAAGAACCAACACCATAACCACTTAGATTAACCTAAAAGTGAAAGTGGCAAATTATCTAAAGAGGGCTTGCACCTTTCTAGTGCTACATTTTAAAGCTTAGCATGACCTCACTTACAAGTTCCTGTCTCACAAGCTCCTGTCTCGCATGTGGCACTCAAGACTTTAGTCCAAATTTAATGAACCTTTTCTATATTCTGTAAATAAATTGATGAATATTGCATATGAGTATGGCTATGCTCCTTGTAATCTGCATGTAGGAGATTAGCCCCAAGTGATTTATAATATTGGAGCACAGATGACAAAATATGATATGGGCCTAAGATTCTGAGCATTTTGTCACTGATAATCATCAACTATTTGACTAGATCATATGTTGGCATGTTTTAATTTTTGATGTTTGACTTGAATTTACCACTTTCATGTACCTAATCACATGGACACAGCAGTATTATATGGTTATATAAGTCATAGCATTTTACTGATTATTTTAATTATAGCCTTATCAGCTGGTAGATCAGTCCAACTCTCAATTTTATTGTGCGCTTGAAAGGTTTCATAACAACTGTCAAGCCTGATCTTTCCGTTTAGTCAGGGATTAGCTTTAGACTCTCTCTGGAGAGTTTTTAGGTTTATGGGAGAAGAAGCCACCTTGTCAGTGAAACTTCCATCAAGTTAACATAGAGATGGTTTATAAAAAATAATGCTTACAAGGTACCTGAGAGGTATCTTAAAAACTGAAATAAGTGGTGTAGCTAGAATTGCCACCATTTGCAGAGCTGTTTCCTGGACACCCTTTGAGAGGTGGTCAGGGTATGGCTATGGTCGTGGCTTTTAGAAAGCCAAATTATTTGGTTTAGTCCAGAAAAGAGAAGAGAAAGAAAATAAAATATAGAGGAAAGACTAGAGAAAGGGAGGAGAGAAGGGTGAGAGAAAAGGAAAGACAGGATAGAGAAAGGAGAGACAAAAGAGAGAGGAGAGAACATAAAGAAAGGCATAACCTGTGTCATACTGTAGAGCAAGTAATGGATCTGTATCTTGATGTTATTGAAAGAAAGAGTTTAGCAGACTGTTTATCAAATAATGAATATGTGTAATCCATACTTAACAAGTAAGTATTCAGAGCATGTAATAATTTCACAACCTGTACTACACATGTATATTTTATCACTTTAAAAATCATCAAAGGAGAAATGCACGTTGTGACAGAAATATAGTAAGGTACAGGGCTGAAAAATTCATAAATATTCCCATCAGCTTCTGAATTGCAGGTAATATCTAATAATACATATTTACTAAAGAGTGAAGTAGAAATAAATGAGCATCATTATGTGCGGCATGTAAATAAAACAAACACAACTATAAAATCATACACACGAAGTAAAATATCTCTAAGGGTATGGCCTAAATTCTGATTGTTATTAGACATTCTTTGTTTTATAATGCCAATATTCTGTATTTGTGTAAATAAGAAAGACACTGCAAATGATATGTACATCATTCTTACACTAATTGTGAAAAGGGTGCCAACCTGTGAGCTTAGGAAATATTTACAAAAAATGCCTTTTTTTTTATTTGCCAGGTGATTAACACAGACTGAAACAAGATGCTAAGACTCTTACAACTAAAAATGTTTTGGGGTTTTATTTTATTAGTTCATTCCCCACTTAATCTTTAGAATTGTATAATGATCTGTAAGAAATACCCACTGCAGAACCAAACAGTTAAGGTTTGTACCTTGCAGGTAGGTATACAATATTTAGTATATACCTATATGATCAATATAAATTTTACTGCATGTGCGAAATTAATTCCAGTTATATTTTATATTTAATTTATACAACTTTATTTTAGTAGCAGCTCATTAAGCTGGTTGTTTAGTTGGAGATATTGGAAATTGTTTATTACCTAATTATGTACTGTCTAGCTTTTTCATGATGAGGGCTGTAAACTTTCAAAATTCAAATGTTGGTGGGAGGAACACTATTAAGACAATGACGCAATCTAATAAAACCTATAAAGTTTCCAGACAGACCGGGGGCCCATAAAAAGGCCCTTGAGGGCCATGTGCAGCCTGCAGGACTCCATTTGAATAGCCAATTCGTAATTGTTGTTTCGTGTTGTGGATTTTAGACCCCCAAGGCATGATATTTTTGAAAGGTTATCTAGATTTGTGTATTTGTGAATGGACTAGATGTTTTGGGCCTTAACGCATTAATGTGCTCCATTCTTATATTGAGATGGTAAATGATTTAAAGAAGAATTTATCTGTTATACAAAATGTTCACTGTGTATCTTTGGTGGTTATTACTAACGGCAACTGTGTGTCTTTTGTGCACAAATCTTTCCTTGATCCTTGAAATGACATGCTCCAAAAATGCTTAGGTTTATATTTCTTATCAAACCTATATTTCTTCACTTTTGCTATAAATTAAGAAATGCATAGGAATAAAAGCTTCAAGACAGTCACATAAACATTCTTAATAGTTCCATCAGTCAGCATCCCTAGTGATTTCACAATTGTCTTTACATCGGTAGACTGAAGCTAAGATGTATTGTATAGATATTTATCATACAAATAGTCTTGTTGGAAAAGCTGTCTTCCTGCTCCACGTAAGGTTTTGTTTTTCTGCAATAATTCAGAAACATTTAGGGCAGCGTGTTCAATTCCATTTGCAAGAAGAAGAAAAAAAAATCTTTTTACCAATGGATTTAATATGAGCAGTGTTCTGTAATCGCTATTGATGTCATTGATAGCGATGTCTGTCCGAGATGTGACAGTTAGACAAAAGCTGAAATGTATTAAACATAGCAATCCATCATCTTGCAGATGGGAAGCAGGAGCCAGCAGAGTTCATACACAGTGACTACCCACTGCTAACGATGGTTGGAATGGTAACAGCTACTGTCGAACCTCGGCTCTCTTCACTGCATGTTCTAAATCACCAACCCTTGCTTCTAGACAATGCATTAACTATGGTGGAAGTGCACAGAAGAATGGAGGAGATATACAACAGAAAGGAATTAAAACCAACTGAGCTTTCTAGAGTCACTGATCAGAATACACAAATATGTTACCGCATATGATTTGTTGTCTGCTATTGTTGAAGACACATTACGAGATGCAACAACAAAAACTGCAGTTATCCCTATGTTCTTGACCATGACCACAAAATTGTCCCGGGAATATGAGTTGATAGATCCTGAAAAAACTGCACATTTTTTTATACTTTATATGTGTATACAGATACATATACAACCTAAAAATGTTTGGCGAAAAAGAAAAATACACTTATATTTAGTATTTCAGCCTTGTCATTTCCAATTTTCTGCTCTTTGGACATGCTTGTATTCAAATTCTGGAACATCTATTCAGCATATCAATCCTAATTAGACAATCTGTGTCTGGAAACGATGAGAGCTGGATTATTTGCATAATTTAATCATAAATACTCAGTGATACATATTTCCAAATGCATTTGTACAATTATCTTTTCATCCTTAGGGCAACGGTATTAATATGATTAGGCAATATTTCTGGAAAAAAACAGGCAACTATGCACTCTTTTTAACTGCAGCTTAAGGCGATATGAAAAATTAATTAATTTCTGAGGAAAATCAATTTCTCTACGTGACCACATTAGACATTGCTAAACGAAAGCTCAAAGTCCTTTCTCCAAAAGAACATTTCCATCTCGTCTTCCAAATACTGATTGTTGAGCGAACATCCCAATAATTATGTTGTTAAGGGAACCAAAATGATTTTTTAACATTTCAATTAATAATGCAGTTTTCTACCACATGTGTGCCCGGCGTCAACTGTACTGCAACAAGATACATTAGAAAAACATTGATTGACCAATTAAGACAGAACCTTAAGAAATTTCACTAAATTTATTTAAATGGATATCATATAAATGCAAATGGAATTAGTACCAACGACAGAGGTGATACGATTACTTAAGTATGTAATCTTTTTTTTTAATTTAATGGTTTATCAAAGTTAACTTAGTTTAAAACACTTGTCTCAGGTAGGATTGTGGTTGAAATAAGGCACCTGAACGCACAGACATATTTAAAAGGAAGACATTGTTTCATATGTTAATTACAAGAGAGGAAAAATACTCAAATGTCTCTTTTTTTTTGCCTCCTCAGATTCGACAAACATATAAATTACTAGATGCAAATTTTCAGCATTCATTTAATTTGCATGAAGGTGCTTGAACAAATTTTTTGAATCTAAGAAGCTCATTTTTCATGCATTTTGTCTTTCATCATAATCTAACATCTGTCATTGCTTTTTGAAGTTATTATCGGCCCAATTCCCTTTTGGAAGTGGTTGCTGGGTGACCGGTATCTTAGCACCCACTTTGACAGGAACAGATGTGAATATGATCAAGAGATTTCCCGAGGGTACCTCAAATCACAAACAACTTGTATAAAAAAAAAACAAACAGCATTCTTGTCGTTCACCCACCAAAGACCCTCGGATGCTAGGCAGGGCCTTATTTATGCCATTTCAATTATCTATTCACTATTCTTTGCAGTGTTAATCCCTCCCCCACACAAAAAAAAAATACCAAACGGAACAGAGAATGACATCTGATATTTCTGACATACGGTACATTTCGACAAAAGTACAATATAAAAATCAAGTACATCATGCATTGTTCATTTAATTATCGAGTACTGGTTATTAATATTATATCAGTTTAACCTATTGTTAGCGACTTGTATTCTGTCATGTGCCCTATTTCAGCCATTGGTAAATAAAATTCACTGAGCAGTGCACCGATAATATAAAAAAGTTAACACATTAAGCTGATATTTAACATTTTGAGTGCCAAAGGTGTCCTTAATGTCTTGCAGGCCAATGAGCGTCTCTAGAGAGTAAACCTTTAGAGCTGAGGAGTTGTTAGATCACCCCCTGTCACGGAGGTTGAACGGTGAAATGGCTATTTATTTCGAATTTATTAGAGAAATTAGAGAAATAAGAGAAATAAACACATACATACCCAAAGTTGGATAAGTTTATATCAAACAACATTATATATGCTTTATTTTTAAAATAGAAAACGTAATATAACACTTTGTGTGCCAAAAATGTGAGTCAATTATTCGATTGCCACACTCTGACTGACAAAGAAATGTGCTATGTGGTATTCAGACCTAAGAAAATTATTTATAAAAAATGTTTTATTTTTACTGAGATAACAGCATCTGCAATCGCATTCTGCTGTCTCTGTTCATTGTACAAATGTTTATAATTTACATCAAGGCTTATTAAATAAAGACGCAACTAAAAATCCCACCAGTTGATAAATGAATACATAAATGATATACTTCCCTGTGTTTGCTCTAATCTAACATGTTCGTAGCGTACAACTAACCTCCTGGCTTGCCATACATCAACTATTCAAATAATTATAAAATATATTTTTCTATTATCAATAATTATGTAAGTGCACCCACAAGGACTAGCTGACACTTTTAATCAGATATGTGTAAAAAATATATAAATCTGACCTGTATGACTTCAATAACAGGGACTGGGCTGGAATCTGCTGACTCTTTCCCCTTGGGATAACTTGTATAAATGTAATTCTATGATTTCATAAAAGCAGGTCAAGTTTCTTTCCCTGGGGGTCTTCTGGCAGCATAAAACATGGCGGAACTACCCCTGGTTAAAAGTTCAGATGTGCATTCACTTGAGGAACTGATGGTTTCAAAGAAAATCCATTAGCCTTATGGTAGATACTGTTTCATTACTTAATATTAGCCACAATAAGAACTGCAGTTGACTTGCTAATACTTTCAAACGTGGTCCACGTACCATATTATATGGTAGCTGTACTACGTGATCTCTGGCAATTTTGGGTAGGTAGTGAAATATTACTTTTTTGTAACCAAATTTAGTAAAATATTTAAAAATATATTTTTCCTTCTTAGGCCTTTTTTAGCCCCAGATTTCTTAATAAATCTATTTGCAACAAAAGTGTCATACCAGCTAACTGATTCCATCCAGTGCCTCTAGGAACAAAGATGTTAAACAAAGCCATTTCAGCTGCTTCACAATGTTATTCATCACAGGCGTAAGAGGAGCTCTGTCAAACGATTAAAACAGCAGATTTTTAAATCTTATTGTGTAATTTATTTAAGCTTAAAGTCTGTCTCTGTTAAATTCCTTTCAATTTTGCTTTTGATATATGGAACTTCAGATGGACATAAGTGATAGATGATAGATAGGCATGTAGATGGATAGATAGATAGATAGATAGATAGATAGATAGATAGATAGATAGATAGATAGATAGATAGATAGACAGCACTCAGAATACAGAAAGTTACAAGGCAATGTGAGGATGAATGGAATTGTGAAATATTTATTTCCTGAGGCCAAGTGTAACCAAAGCTAATTCCCTCCCTGGCTCCAGAAAGGTGATACAGGATATGTGATGTTAGAAGAAATACTGGAATATTAACACAAAAACACAAAAAAAAGTAATTGATCAAGTAGATGCTGGAATAACATTTTAACAAGTACAATATTTGTTTATTTAACAACTGAGAATTGGTGTAAATGTAATTTATTCACACCTCAATGCACTCTAAACAGCCAGCTCAAGACAGGCATTTCTACAGCAAATATTTTAATATGACTACGTCCATCCATTATTTTACTTTATTGAACCACTCCATCAATACCACCGCTTACTGAAAACGAAGCACTAAGTATTATTTAGCTAATTCGAAAAATAAAACAATATATTGTTTAAAATAAGAGTGCCTATGTTTTATATGAAAGATAATAATAATAACAAGAAGAAGAAGAAGAAGTTATTGTTGTTGTTATTAATTTTGTTTGTTCTGTTAACCCTTATCTTGGCTCAGCTTTTTTAACCCTTCTTTATGGTGAAAAACTTCAAGACGACGTATGCGGCAGACATCAAACATTCACGTCACAACTTATTGAACTGCTACAGCCTAACATTCCCTGCGCAAACCTGTATTTAAGAAATAGAATTCATATGAAAGTCGGAAGCAAAACGTTGAACGTTACTGTATGACAGCACTTGTGACTTCTTGTTTGACCTTGGGCAAGCTGCATTTAATTGCGCCTCTGGCTATCCAACTGTAATTGAGTAGTAACAGAACAGCTATAAGTGTAAATCGGTTTGAGGGCCTTTGGAAAGGTAATCTATAGATACTAAATTCTGATTATGACAGGTGATATGGATTTTCCAAAGATATACTTTTCCAAAGATGATAGATCAACAAAATGTGACTTCTAGCTCTCATAAAATGCAACTGCTTCCTAGCTTAACCCTTTCAGCACCATTTTCGCAATGGATGATACTGATGTCAGTTAAATATTGTAAGATTTGCAATAAATATCTTGCATAGCTACATATTTTGGTCATGGTGCGGGTAATCAAACACCAAGCACAATATCATACGAAGTTTTCGTACCCCCCGTAAACCTTCTTTTTTAACATTTCTGGTTGGACTGTGCAATAAAACAACACTTAACCTGAAATTAACTTTATTTAACCCTAACTGATCACTTCAACATGAAAAATACTTCTTTATGCTATTTTGTTAACTATTTTAACTAACACATGTATGACATATGTTTAATTAGGTTTCTCAGATGTACTTGATATATCACCATTATTTGTATAAGTGAACTGTGATAAAATATATGTGATGCTTTGTTTTGTATAATAGGAACATCTACCAACATAAATAATAACAGATTCTAGAATATTCTATACAAATGATATTTGGTTTCCAAAACTAAAACTAAAGATAATAATCAACAGATAGTTCTACTTACTCACTCTATGAACGTGCAAATATATAATATTATAAACATGGTATGTATTTTTACACATCATTAATATTTATCAAGTAAATAACCAGGACAAAGGTTGACACCATTTAGGGCATATATTCTCTTACATATGAGAAATAAACTGATATTGCACACTACATTTTCCAAAGTATAACCATGTCTTTTGTACTTTTAATACAAAACGTTTTTAAAATACATGTTTTTTTAATTATATTTGTTACAATTTTGCCTCAGTCAGTTTGACTTCTTGCGATAATACTTCAATTTTTCAAAGTACAATAATACGTCAAGATATTGAACCACCTGCAATTGAATAACTTCCAGAGTAAGTCTTTAGTTTAAAAACTATATATAAAAACAAAATAATAAATGGCGTTAACAACCGTACTTCTAGGTTTACCAAATTCCCTGTCTCTTTAAAGAGCACACTAAATTATTGAGACGTCTACGGCACATTATGTAATCTACAGCATGGATTGGACTGCTTTGGTAATACCCAACAGTCCAAACGTTAATTAATGGTTTTAAATGGCTTTTACCCAAAACTTCTAAGACGAACAGCCTCTGAAGCAAAAGGCCCTTTTTTGTGGCTGGTTATTCTTGATAAAAATGTTTCGATAAATGTAATTTTTCAAAAATGATTTTAAACAACGTGACAGAATAAAAACGGAAAATAATGAAGACATATAAAAATTTAGTTTAACTATGGAACTATATATGGTATGATCAAAGATATTACCAAAACGGTAAATGTTTAAAAAAATATACAATTTCTAACACATATATTGAGATTTATTTTCGACCACTTTCTTTTTTGCTGTCTGGAGTTTATAAACGCACAGCTAAATTTGCTGTGTTCGCCACAAGTCAGGTTTCAATGACCTTGATAAAACATGTACGACACAATAATAAATGAGAAAGGTGGGGGTTAAAGGTCAAAACCACAAGTAATGTTATGAGAAACATGTCTGTTAATTAACTGCAAATGCAACTTGTGAGATATAAATGCATTTGTAAATGGAATGGAAAGCATTGTTTTTTTTTTAGTTTGCATACTTTAAATACCACTTGTGTGACTAATAGTCTAACAAATTAGCAGAAAAGCATAAAATCATACAAAATTCAAGAACAAAAGTTCAAGTGCCATTTAATTTTTTTTGTTATATTTTAAGGGAGGGTCTATAAATATTACATTTCAGTAATACCAGCATTGATGGTATCATTATCCATGTGAATGATTAATAAATTGCCAGATTGGATAGGTTTGGTCAGCATAATCAAAATAGCAAAGACCTTCTCAGGTTTAAATAAATGATTAACCCTTAAAATAAAAAAGATATACTTTTTTGAACTTTAAAGTTGAAACACTCTGAGGTATCTGGATATAAACGAATAAAGATATAAGAGATAATAATATATACATTATGTTATAAGATCACCGATGAAATGGTTTTAGGGACAACTTACCACATTTGTCTGACCACTGAGTCTACATTTAAATAAGCAATGTATCTTATACATACGTATCATTGTGGAAATCTCCACAGAAACTATTGACACTATATTAATAAATTATACTAATAATAATTACAATAATGAAATAAAGATCATACCTAGGGCAAAGTCCTAAATGTTGAACAATTAACAAGTACATTCCACTGGTTACCATGGTGATTGGTCCACATTGAGAACTTTGCCCAATAATTATGCTTTGTAAATATGGCCTATGGTTTCCGACTAGTTAACCAATATGAACAATAATTCTGCAATCCTGCATGGATGAAAAATGCATAGTTTTGCACTGATCCTTTAACATTTAAGTATTAAAATACTTGATATTTAGTAGAATAGCACATTCTCAACTTTTTGTTGATTTTTTTTGAGCAGTCAATTATGCCACTTTTGAATACTTTCCCCGTGCGGTAGTAAATACACTAAGATTCTTGTATTTAAGTTGCGTAAAGTCCCATAGACAGACAATGTTAATAGGTGTTACAAAGCTTTCAATTTATATTAGAAGTCAAATCAGATGCATCCAATGAGCCAATTTCCTTTTTAGAATGCTTCACTGACCTATCTACACTTGCTTTTCACATGTACTGTAATATTACAGCATAATAAAATCTTCAAAGGGTCGTTTAATTTATGGTCTACATCAGGCACTGGCACTATAACTATACCCATGCCTCATGGGGGAAAGACAGCTTTCTGGTGTTTGGCAAGGTCACTTGCTATTTTTTTCCTATCCAAACATCTAAATCCCATGTGAATCCCACTAGCTGACTAATGTTGATATCACAACCAAATAAATCCCACCTTATGCTAAAACCTGGTTTGCCATATGCTACAGATGAAAAAAAAGGAAAAACAGAGCAACAAAGTCCCCTTTCCCCTTGAGTATACCTTATTTGAATTGTTTACTGGAGAACACTTCTGACTAGCTTTCAAGATTACTTTGGTAACTATATATATATATATATATATATATATATATATATATATATATATATATACCTTTATTTTATTGTATTTATTCACTTTCAGTGATTTAACTTGATCTCTCCTACTTTTCCACCATTATGATTTCAGTAGGACTTAACAAAAGCTTAACAATGGTTAGCCTGTTCAATTACACAAAGTTAACTAATTAGATAGGTACATTGAAAATGGAGAAAGTTAATTCATTTGGTAAGAAACAGCACAAGTGAAATCTTAGTGTGATTATTTTCTGAAGCAACACTCTTTAACTAAACTAATGGAAATAGGAAATTGTTCTGATGTAACCCTTTCAGTACCAACGGTGTCATCAATGCAAACACAAAGGGCCCTCAAAGTGTTAACTAAGACACAGTTTTACAAAGTTCCATTGTTCTCTGGAGATTTGTAGAGCCATTATTAAGAAATGATTAATTTGTGTTCTCTACAAATTGTGCATACAACACTTTCATACTTAGAAGAGGGCTCAGTGACATGAGCACGATATGGGTCTATACCTGTAGAGAAGGTGTGACTCCAAACAATGATTTTTTGAAGAACACTTTACTTGGATCCTTTAAGGTGCATTGTTTAAGCAAGGATAAAACATGTAAGACACAACCTGAAGCTGTATTCTAACTCCCAGGTAAAAGAGAATGAAGATAAAAGCTCTAGGTTCTAGACTGCTTTCATGGTTAGTTTAAGTCATCTGTTGCCAGGGGCACCTGCAACATGTTACCTGGAACTCGTTTTGTAACTTATAGGATAGTTGTATGCTTGCATATACTATACAAAGCTTCCTTCCTCCATGCACAACCCTAGCTTACTTACACATTGACATTCATTGCGAGTACATTCCAACTTCACTGTATAATGTATAGTTAGTAAGGACCAGTCTAGCCTGTGCACTAGGTGCCACCACTAGCCCCACTAAAGACAGCCAGCACTCACCTGGCGTTGGTGCAGTCGTTGTACAAGGTTTCAAAATCCTTCCTGGATATAAGTTTGCATCGGTTGACCCCGGGCTGGATAGCCCCCAAACCCCTCAAGATCCGGACCTGTTCCACATTACACACCACTGGGGTGATCTCCAACCTCTTAAGTTTAGTGTAGACTGTGTGCAGCCCCCCAACCAAATGCTTCAAGAAAAGGTCAAAAGCTTGGGGCAGGCAGATAAGCTCGCAACCTTCAACTGTGAATGAGGCCACCTTAGCACCCCTCAGGTCCACCATCCTGCACTCATTGTTCTGAGGGATGTTCTCCACGGGAGATGGGGTGGAGTAGACAGGTTTCCCTGGTAGGTTGGTGCTGAGGGCGCTGCTGCTGCTGCTTGTTGAGGTGGAGGTAGTGTTGGTGGAGGTGGTCGGGGTGCTGGGTAGAGGGTTGTGATGGTGGCTGCTGATGTTGTTGGTAGTGCTGTTGGTGACCAGGGTCTGGTTATTGCTGCAGTTGTTGCTGACCCCGTTGCCACCTCCTGTCCCTGGGCTGTTGGTAATACTGGTGGAGGTGCTGATGCTGGATGTCACCGTGGTGGCAGCAATTGGCTCCGCTCGGTAGAGACTTGGCCCAGACGACGAAGGAGCGACAGAAGGAGAAGGGGAGGAGGAGGACGAGTTGTTGGAAGAGGATGAGGAGGATGCAGACGTAGAGATCGCTGCCTGAGGTGTCACCAGCTGAGTCGGTGGGATCAAAGCTGCCGGCACAGCCATGGTTACATGCGAGTACCTCCCAGAGCAATACTTCTTAATGCTGCAATACTTGGGGAGAAAAAAAGTTACTGGAGGCTCAAAGAACAATGACATAAAAAAATCATAAAAAGTTCTGAGCGAAAGCTGTTAGGTAATCAGTTAAATATTTAACAAGGGGGAGCGATTAACCCCCCCCCCCTATGTCCACACAAACAAAAAATGAAAGTCCACCAGGCAGCCGTAGCGGTGTTGTTTGTTTGTCCCTCCGATGGGGCTTGGTGTATGTATGTGTGTGTGTGTGTGTGTGTGTGTGTGTGTTTTCTCCAGATCTAGTACAAAGTTGGGAGATGGAAGTGAAGAGGAGGAGGAGGAGGAGGCTCGCAGCACTCGGGCTCTCTCTGGCAGCACATTGATCAAAGACTGAGAAGGAATGACAGAGAGAAAATGAGGCTGAAAAGTGCTGGCTGCTCTGTGGACGGGTTGTTGTTGTCACACGGTGCAGGGGGGGGAGGAGCTCAGCCAACTTGCAGTCTCCTTTCAAGCAGCTCCGTAAGCAGCCCAGGGTGATGATAAGGAAGCACTGGGAGCAGAATTCAGCAGTCACAGCATACCACACCCACCACTACCCCATGCAGACCTTGCCCTCTGCCCCCTCCATGACATCCCCGTCTACCATAAGCAGGCTATTGATTCCCCCCCCCACCCACTCTCCGGATTCGGCCACCTCCTCCTGCATCTCCATCAAACCACCATAGCATCCCCTGGTGTCTAAAACAACCTGCACTCAGGTTTCCAAAGGAACAATTGATACTCTTACAAAGTGGGAAATACCCCTACAGAGAACTTGCTCACAGGACAGCAGCCAGATACCACACTGTTTGGATAGTGATCTCTACATGCAAGTACTGCAAGTTACTAAACTGGGCTGATCAGTGATAAATAAACTAATAATAATAATAAATTAGTTACATGCATTATAAAATTAAGGTTTATTAGTAAGAACTATCAATGGACCACCACTAACTTAGGTCAGGATCATCTACTTAAAATAATTCAGATTGAGGGAGGATGAGGGGAAAAACAAATTTAAAAATAAGGTCAGTTATCACTCAAAGGGTTAACACCTCATAGCAGATAATTAAACCTTATACCTAATGTTACCCTTTTTTCATCCATCATTTTTTCCGGGTTCCCATGACTTTGAAATAATAATAATATAATAGTAATAATAATAATAATAATGTTATTATTACTATTATTATTCACACTCATATACGTTCCCTTTAAGTTGTAGCAGGGAACTCATGTTATTCATGTTTTCAAAATCTATTCGTTTAAAACATATATCTTCGGTAAATCCACGATATATGTGGGGGTGTTAGAATTTGCGTGTTTGGTTTATTTAGGAACATTTTTTTTTTAAATTTATTGCCTAATAACATTGTATTTTTGTAAGGATGTCGCTGTTTCGAGTAAAGCCATTTTTCTGCGAAATTTATAGCAGCGGTGGCTGCAAATTGTAAGTGTTTGAATTTCCTTCTTGTGTCAAGAGATGACTTATTGTGCTGAAATCAATAAGACTGTTTAAAATTCAAAGGCTTGCAAATCGTTGTGTTTGTCCTTTGATAAGGGCCTGTGCTGATTAAAATGCGACCAAGAAAGCTTAATTGCCGGACTAATTAAGAAGCCTTTAATTTCCTCTACATATTTATCTGCAGCAACTTCGTTTAAATATTCGAATCATAGAATTTTCGTGTTGCTACAATAAGCTGTGTGCAATAAACATATTTCAGAATGAACCCATTGTCCAAGAATAATGGAAATATGCCATCTTGTATACATGCAATATTGATTGTTTCCCCTTGATAAATGAGGGTTTGATTAATGAGAGAAGCCAATAAATGTTTAAAAGGCATTTTTGGATCGTGGCTTCTGTATATGATTTGGAAAACGATACAATAGAAGTATATTTTTGGTCACAGAATAAAACGTGCGATGTTTAAAGAATACACATTTAAGTTTGAGCACCCGATTAGGGATCGATCACTGATCCGCCAATTTGTATACGATCTTATTAAATCAGATCATCGTGAACTACGAATATGTATGTTCAATGTTCAGTGCGAATGGGATGTCATGTCTTACCAATGTGTTTCAAGGTAATCAAATACAAATAATCAGTATTTAGTAGCTTCATGTACAACCTTTAATCAGTGTGTGGTTCTCAAAGGGTTAACCGAGGAAAGCATGTATTGTATGTAAACTAACAATTATTAAAGTAGGAGTTTTAATTAGTGGAATATATCTTTTTGGACAGCTGTTGATGCAAACCTTTTAGGGTGCATTCGCCCATGTAACCTTGTGTGATCTAGTACTAGAAAAATGACCTCTGGAAAAGAAAATGTACATTCCACCTTATTACCCCCCCCTCCCAAATAAATGTTCCACACAAAATAACAACCTACTATAATCTTGCATTGTTGTTGTTCCTAATATTCTAGGTCCAGAATATGAACCTAGAAAAAAAATACCTAACCCTCACAGATGTTCTAGAAAAGCAATAAAACTGGTGGTTTTCTGGATTCTTCCTTATGGGGTGACAGCTTGATGCACCATCGGGTTAATTGATCAAGTATTATGCGAGGTCACTGGTCATTCACTCAGCTAACTCCAGTGAACCCTTGATATCTGATCTGCTCTCACCCACTCCACTGAAAAATCTGATGACAAAGAAAGGCTAAATAAAAATGTATCAATAAAATGAAGCAAACATCGCTTTCTACTGTATAACAGAACAAACTATAATAACTCACAGCAAAACTTTGTTAAAACGAAGCAACTGCTTCGGATGGATCTGTATGGTCACAAGACACCCAGTGCATGCTGGCATTGGTCTGCCTGAACCATAAAGCCAGGCTAAATACACAGAAACCGCTGCAAACCTATGATCATAAAGCGCATTATCTTTATAAACGATGGCAAACATTAGACTGTTATTTAATTGTATTTTGCAATCATTGCTTGTTTCCAGTGCAACGTCTCTTAATCCATCTATCAACAGGTAATAAAAGTTGCTCGGACAGATATTTGTATCCATTAAGCAGAGAGAGAGAGAGAGAGCAATAAGTCGGTTGATCAATAATTTATACACCGAGTACCAACTGCAGGCATAATAACTACTGTTATGTTTGCAAAGCAATCTCTGGCTCTCCGGGCGTTAACAGTAAACGCGAAGCAGCAACGCTCTTAATTTCCAACTCCTGCAGATAGGAATACAAACACATTACACACAAATGCATCTCGCCTTGCAGCTTCAAAATGCCTTGGTGGGACCAAATAAAATATAATTAGCGAGCAATTTCCACTGCTTTGCGAACGTTTCTCTCTGGAAACTCGCCTTATTTATTTAGAATGTTTTGATTCGAACCGTCATTTGAATGAATTACCCCAAGCACCGGTTTATTTTGCTTTCTGATCATCTGTTTTTTTTTTTTTCGAGAAGCGTAACACAAAAAACAAGCAGGTGCCGGGTACACGCGCAGCTTAGCTTCTGCTGTCTATAGATTTCCTTTTGTGATAAATATTTTTGATGGATAAAAAAAAAAAAAAAGCTGTCGTTTTTGGAAATCATCCATGGCAATGAATTTGTGAATTAATTTAAATGGAGACAACAGAGTGTATCCAAAAAAAGCACATCAAAGCAGATGAGGGAGTTTTAGGTTTTTTTTTTTTTAAAAAATATATATATACGGATTTTTAAGAACAAAATAGTAATATTTATTACATTAACCCCTGCTATGGAAATTAAAAATTGGCAACTCTTTAACTGCAGATTACATTTGCTATAAAGGCAATCAGGATCTGTTTCTCCTTTAGGGGTTTGGGGAAAACATATGGACATGAATGGGTTAATGCAAACAATGTTCCCCAAATGACTTCTTGCGTGCATATTGTCAGATCCAGGGAATATTTCCTAATGCAATGAAGTAAACATACGGTGCCCGATTTAGAATAAAATCATGGGTACATTTTCTCCAGATTTGTTGTCTATTGACCTTAAAAGGAAAAACCGTTAAGTTTCGGCAAATTAACCATATAAACTTTCAGTCTATCCATTATAAAAAAGAGACACAAACTAATGCTAATGTCAGACTCCCTAAATTTGTTACATAGAAAGTTCGCACTCTTTCTGTCTATTTCCCATTAGTCATTTTTCTTGTGCCCTGGGAAAAGAAGCTGCAGAATGCGGAAGCCTTGGTGCTCTGTCTGAGTCCTAGGCAGGGACCTGGTATGTGACCAAATGTGTAATGTATTCATGAGAGCTGCTGCCCCTCAGTAATCCCAAGAATTCATTAAGTGTAAAGGTTTTTTTTTTTAGCCTCCTCCTCTTTATTCCCTTTTCCATGTTGTGCAGATTTCAGTTAACTCTTGAAAAGCCATGCATCCACACCCCCTAACCTTTCTAGGTTTCTATAATGCAACAAGTCAGTGGCCATTGCTGCGCACTCTAAGGTATGTTCTGTAAATGTATAACTGACAACCAATCCTTTTAACCATTAACATCACTGAATGCTGCAGAGGGAGTAGTTGATGTCTGTCAGCATACATCAAACTGATTAAATGCATATCAATTTAATTTAGACAGAGTTAGGATGGGGGACCCCCTATGGACCCCAATGTTTTCTATTGCTTCTGCAAAAAATGAAATGCTTTACACTTAGTTTTATTGGCAGGATGAGGCTTAATTTCAATTAATTGTCCACAATATTCTTTTGCAAGTTAAGGCACACGTAGGCAATAGAGTGAAATTAAATAATCACAAAAACATTTTCATATTTACAAACTATACTGATGTCATTTTGTATTCTTTATTAGCATGTTCAAATGAGCTAATTAAACTATTCTAAATATATTCAGATGTAGAAGCATGTCAAAGACCAAAGCATTATCGAATTTCCACAAACTTCGAATAAACAATAGGAACATCAAAACTTTAACTCTTTGGATTGAGGAAGCATGGGTGAAAGGTAAGTATTTACAACAGTTTACTATATCCATGATTGTAAAGCCCTTTGAGCAGGAACCTCTTTACCTCTTGTTTCTGTAACTCGAATTGTAATGATATTTAATTGTTTTGTCATGTGTACCCATTGTACTGCACTGCATAATATGACAGAGCTATATAAAAACCTAATAATAATATAAATAATAATATAGAAAATATAGTTTTGTAATTAATGGCTTATAGCTTTATATTGCTATATGATGAGAGCGCCCTCTATAGGAGGTTTGGTGGAAACATCCGAGCTTCTGCGCAAATCAAGTTTTAGCAGACAAAACAATCTATGCTTTGTTCTCGTGCAATTGAGCACAATGTACATTCACAACATGTTAATTCACTTACTAACAGAGCTCTGTGATACTTATCTTTGTTATGTTGCAGTGTAGTTGCCTTATTGTTTCTGTAACATCTAAACCCAAAACCACACAGCTTGCAAACAATTGATTTAAAACCAGTCTGTCCAGAACACAGAATCATAGTTGTTCACAGTCATTATTATTCATCATTATTATGTAATAGGTCAATAAAAAAGAATATACAATAACAAGGTACATTTAAAGTAATACAAAGATGCAACAAAACTAAATGTTGGAAGATATATGATGTTAAAGGAGAACTTTTTTTTGTCAAGCAGGGTAATCATCTTGGAGATGTTCTATTTAAAAGAAAGTGCCAGTTTTACCTTCTGGAAGCTTAACATTTGGAGCAAAATGAACAAAACCAATCATATTGGAGCAGATTCCCTGGAGATCTTTAATTTAAATGTATAAAATCTGAGATATTTATCTCAAAGTGGCAGGGCAACCACTATATATATAACCAATTGTAAGGTTGCAAGCAAGACTATCTTTACCTTATTTGTCTTAATCTGTCACTTTTAGTTTTGCCATACCCTTTGAATGTATGTATAGTAAGAAGCATTCAGTAACTTGTTGGCACTATATAAAAATATCTTCTCTTCATCTACCCTTACAGGCTCCCTGAGTAGACAATATTCAGCACTGATTTAAATTAGGTTAATCTCTGGGTGTGGGACCCACCCAGATTCTGCCCACTCACTGTCACTTCAAGTCTATCTGGGGCTAGCTCGGATCACATGTTGGCTAGCTCTTTCAATATCCAGGTTAAATGCCTTCCTACCTTCCATAAAAAGTAATATAACATTGCCTCCCAAGGCCCTCACCATGTCACGTTCCATCATCTTATTTACGCATGGTATCCTTCTTGTCAAATAAGGTCTGAAATTAAGGCAATGATAATTAACCTGTATTATTGTATTATCTTTGCGTTATGCCCCCAAAAGGTTTAATGAAATAAAATCAGGCAGAAAGCATTGTCCACTTGGAAGATATGGGCAACATTTCACATGATAGACTTATGATTTATTGACAAGGCTTTGACATTTATCAACAGTAGTAGCAATGTAGTTTCTATATTTAGTTATAAAATATCATCAATGCTGTTAATTGTATTTCATTCTTACAGTACATATAGCATTAATCAGACAATACAGCCATTGTCCTTTGTGGCATACAATTTCACAATTGTTATGCAACTGTATCACATTAAGATGTATTATCAAATATCAGGAATTGGATTACATACCCATTTTATATGGACAAAACCAAGCAAACAAGATGTAGCCAGTATATTGTATATATTTTGTTAAGCAGTATGGAGACTAGAACATACACATTGTTATTCTAATAAACAATATTATAATTGTCTTCAACTATCCTCTAAAGGTGTATATCGCCTTTCCAATAGTTTACCTACTTTACAAAACTGTGCCCTGGACACTTTTAACCTAAATGATGCAATACAACCAATAACATTATACTAATTCATCCTTCCTCTTCATTATCTCACTTATTATGTGGTATTTGAGTGACGCTAACCTGAGTTCTCACATCAACATGTGCTTATTCTTTAATTTTAGTTGGAGTTTGTTTAGTTTTATCAAAATGTCTTCATATTGTAAAACATTGTGTTACAGGTAAATTGGGGGTTTAAGAGCCACAAGCTGCCAATGGTTCTTCAGATTGGCATCCATAAAATACTGATTTAATAGTTATAATAATAAAAAAACAGGATAGGTCTTCTTAAGAAGTATATTATTTTCATGTAACTTTATGTTAATTTTAGCATGAAAATCAAGAATCATGAGAACATAATTACAAATCATTTATGGAACATACAAAAAACTGAAAAAAGCTTGATAGGTAAAGATGATTTGAAGATGAATATAAGATTTTGTTTATTTTTATCACATTATACTAATTTATCCTTTTGTTTGGATATCTTACTTATTATGTGGCATTTGAATGACACTTACCGAGTTCTCTCATCCATGTGCTTATTCTTTTATTTTAAAGCTTGTTTAGTTTTATCAGAATATCTTAATATTGTTAAACATTATGTTATAGCTTTTATTATATGTTGTAATATATTGCTTTTATTTGCCAACAATATCCATATCAAATCAATTCTTTTAACCTTTAGAGGTCTCTTTTTCAGATATATGAATATTTCCTGAATACTTTTCTGTGACATGTAAGGAGCAATGCAGACCTTAGACAATCAAGTTTCTTTGCAAAAATCCACAAAATGGATATAGTATCCCTTGGGGTACTATAAGACCTTTTCTGCCCGGCTACTCCCGTACCTTGTGCGGGCTCTTAACTCCATCCAGGAGGGCCTCTGTTTCCCTCCCCAGGCTCTGTCTGCCACAATTGTGGTGGTTCCCAAGGAGGGTAAGGACCCTAGCTTGTGCCAGAGTTACAGGCCCATTTCTTTGCTTAATGCCGACCTAAAATTGTTCGCCAAGATGATGGCCCTCAGGTTGGGCAGGTTTCTCCCCCTGCTGGTTCACTCTGATCAGGCGGGTTTTGTTCCCCAGCGTGAAGCACGCGACAATACGGTCAGGGTGCTCAACGTGATACACAGGGCGAGGAGGGAGGCTCGCGGGGTCCTGCTCCTGTCCACCGACGCGGAAAAGGCGTTTGACAGGGTGGACTGGGCATTCATGCGGGCTACTTTGGAGCGGCAGGGTCTGGGCTCTGCTATGCTGGCCTGGATTGGGGCTCTGTACACTGCACCTTCCGCACGTATCCGGATTAACGGCGCCCTGTCACCCCCGGTGGTGATTCGGAACGGCACTAGGCAGGGATGCCCATTGTCCCCGATGCTTTTCTTGCTGTCCCTGGAGCCCTTTTTGGAGGCGATCAGAGCTAACGCCGACATACAGGGCTTCTGCGCGGGGGACGTTCACCACAAGGTGGCAGCGTATGCAGATGATCTCCTCTTTGTCGTGACCAACCCCAGCGTTACCCTACCGAATATCATGCGTGAGTTTCATCTTTACGGCTCCCTGTCGAATCTCAAGATTAACTACGCCAAGTCCGAGATTCTCAACATCTCCGTTCCCCCTGGCCTGGTCCCCTCGCTGGTGTCGAGCTTCTCCTTTAGGTGGTGTTCGGACCGCATGCGATATTTAGGGGTTTGGTTGACTGCCGATCTTGCGCACCTATACCGGGCTAACTTTGCGCCGTTACTCTCCACGCTGGCCGAGGACCTCCGTAAGTGGACGCCTCTTTTCCTATCCTGGATTGGTAGGGTCAACGTAGTTAAAATGAATCTACTCCCGAGAGCGTTATACTTATTTCAAACCCTCCCGATTCGGTTGCCGCGCGTTTTCTTTACTTCCCTCCGCACGTCCGTCACTAAGTTTGTATGGGGCAATAAGAGCCCTCGACAGAAATTCTCGCAACTCACTCGCCCTAAGTCCCGGGGGGGATTGGCTCTACCCGATTTTCAATCGTATTATCGGGCTGCCCACTTATTGCGGGTTCTGGAATGGAATCTGGTTGGCCCGTCTGCTAAGCCCTGGGTCGCGTTGGAACTGGGCTCGCTTCGAGGTCGTGTCCTTCATGCTTTGTGGGGTCCGCGGCTCGGCTGTGGTGTGGAGCAGCATCCTCTGATTTCCGCTACATTAGCGGTCTGGAGGTGCGTGGGTGGTCGGGCCCGTTTCTCCTCGTCGCCCTCTCCCATGTTGCCCCTCGATGGGAACCCGGACTTTGCGCCGGGGCGGTCCCGGGGGAGGCTGGCTTTCCTGGGGGTCCCTCCGCCTGTTCGTTTGCACACACTTCTGGGTGATCAGGGGGTCCTGCCCTTTACGGCTTTCCGTGCACACGGGTCGCCGTCCTGGCTGGACCGCTTCACTTACCTCCAGGTAACGCATTATATCTCTTCCCTTCCTAATCAGCGGTGCTTGTATAGGGATCTCACGGTCTTCGAGACCTTCTGCACTCAGGGGCGCCCGCCGGCGGGGGCCATCTCCATGCTCTATTCATTGCTACTGTCTGGAGTGACGGACCCCCCCCCTTCGTTTTGTCTGACGTGGGAATCCGTTTGTGACGTGCGGCTCTCTGACGCGGACTGGTCCAAAATATTCTCCCTCACCCATCAGAGTTCCAGAGCCACCAAGGTCCAGGAGACTAATTATAAAATCCTGTCTCTCTGGTACCGCACACCCGAGAAGTTGCACGTCATGTTCCCGACTGTCTCCGCTTGCTGCTGGAGGTGCGGCCGCGATGTTGGTACTATGATCCACATCTGGTGGTTCTGCCCCGTATTACAGGTTTTTTGGAAGGAGGTTTACCAGGTTATTGTAGAGCTTACTGACTCGTCCCCTCCCTACCAGGCGCTGTCCATGCTGCTACACCACACGTCGCTCCCTGTTTCGCGCTATAAAAAATCTGTCATTCGTCACTTACTTGATGCAGCAAGGTGCCTTATCCCTCTCAGCTGGAAGTCAGCTCTTCCCCCGACGCTGCACGCTTGGATGTCCAAAGTGGAGGACATTAGGGTGATTGAGGACCTCTCTGCCACCTCTCCTAAACAGAGGGAGGCTTACACTGCTACCTGGTACCACTGGCTCTCTTTCATGGGTAGACGCGCTTCGTAATTGCCTCGTTCGTTTTGGGGTGTGTGTTCTCTTTTTTCCTACTTCCATTACCAGGGCTCGGCTGGGCGCGTTTCCATATTTGTTTCGGGTTGTTTGCCTGTGTCATCTGCATTTCGCTGTGTCAGTTATGCTCATTTTGTGCGTTGTGCCTTGTTACCATGTACTATTGCACTTGCTGTACCAATGCCTTACATTTTGTTCCTTACCCCCCCTTTTCTCCCCTTCCCTTTTTTGCCTTCTGTTCCCCCCCTTCCCATATTCTAAAACATCTTGAAAAAACAAATAAACTTGGATTTTGAAAAAAAAATCCACAAAAAGTCCACCCCACCAAGATACAGAATCAGACCACACTGGCCACCATAACTATGTTTACATACAAAACACATTGATACACTGACAATAACACACATATAACACAAGTTAATACAGTATATGCATACACTCCATTGCTACCACATATCTGTTGATCCTTATGTATTGAAAACAGCCTTGGGAAGCAACCAATATGAGTTGACTTGTTTGATTTTTCAGACCTCTTAATTCTAATAAAATAAATAAAGAATATATCTATGAAAAAGATAACCATATTATATACATACGATAATATTCTGCATGAGCCAGCTCATCATACTTACAGTATAAAAGTGGATTCTTTTGCCTTTCCCACTGGCACTGTTAATATAGTAGAACTGAAAAAGGCACTGATTGGAGCAGCTTAATAAGGGGTTAAATTTAAAAGTTAACTTTTATTGATTTCATAAAACTAAGTTATGGGAACCAAAGGTTTAAAAGTAATGGTTGCAGCTAGAAAAGTCTAGAACCTACGTTTCCTAACAGACGATCCCAAAAGGAAAGATAGAGGGAAACGTGATAATTGACTCCAGCCTTTTGAAAACAAAACAGCATCTAACCTCCTGTGTAATAAATCATCACGAAGCTCTAGATGCTGGATCTTAACCTATTAATGGATCCAGAATATTAATAGTAAATTGAAATTAACAGAGTTTTAATTCATTTGCAGAAAATGCACAATTCCTTTGATCCTTTCTGAGAGGCACTCTTGTCTGAAGATTTTTTCTCTTCGGTAGGTTCATTAGTATTACAATGTGAAGATTATAAATAAAGGAATGCCATTAACCTTCTAACACAAAGAAGAAATTAATGATTTAAATGTTGCTTCCTTGTGTATAGTACTCATAAAGGAATGGCCCAATGTATCATAATGCACCATTGCAATCATATCTGAGCTGGACATACAGTATAAAATAGACAGCATCAGTAGTAGATATAGTTATATATAATATATTTATATTTTTTGCGTTAATATACATGCATTTACTGTATTATATTGCAAGATGTTACACTTTGTAAATGCATTCAAGAACAGTTAGCCTGCAACCATATGTTGCTTTTCCATGAACCGGATGAATGGCTTTGTGTATTGTTGTCTACAATTACACCGAAATCAATCTGTATGAATGTTTCATTCCGAAAGGTTCAACTTGGCTTACAGGTGTGTCATTTAGCAAATTTACAAGCCATGTTATTATCTTCCAACTGTTTCGGACACCAATATTATTTAATATCTTCTAGATTGCAATCTCATGAGCGGGGACCCTCTTTATCTTTTGTTTCTAGTTTGTCTGGCATTGCAGCTTTCTCATGTACCTGTAATGTATAATATATTTATAGAGCTGCTTAACTTGTTGGAGCAATATAAATATTTCATAATATGCTAATAGTTATAATAACAATTCCCCTGGGCACCAGGAACTTCTACAAAAAGTAACCCACCTTTAATGTATCCCACAAAATCTCAAAGTGTATGATATAAGGCTATACCTTTTTTTCATCTGCGTCTGCGACAATTATTATTATTTATTGTTTTATATAATGCCATCAAATTCTGTAGTGCTGTACAATGGATAGACAGGACATAACAAGTAATATGTAGCATAACAAATTGACTTATAGAGACAACAGGTGAGGAGGGCCCTGCCCAAACGAGCTTACAAGAAAAGTCTAACTCTCTTACTTGCCCTGCAATTGCTTACTGTGAAATATGGGATGGAGTTCAAGATGGTCTTCAAGATGGTCTTCATATTCAGGTTCCTATGATGCCTAAAACTTCTACAAGAGTTACAGCTGAAACAGTTTCCAGGTGTTTTGTCCTATAGCTGTAAAAAAAATAAATTTCAGGCCCTTGAAATTTCAGGCTGTTTGCCCACCTTACACACGGCATGACCTGTTGAATAAAGATGTCTTAACATCATGATGACTATGGCCTGGATAGATACTATGATTTTCAAATGAATATATTATTTACAGATATTTTACTGTAATATATCTCTCTCTTTCATACAATGTCACATTTTTGTTCTGAAAATGATCAGCTTACATTCTTTTTTTTTTTTTTATAAATTTTATTTTATTTTATTGTTTTATACTTTATGTTCTCAGGTTTAGAATACATCGGTAGGGTATTACAATGTCAAAGAAAAAATATGGAAAACAAAAAAAATATATTCTTGAATGGAATTATAAGCAATTAAACACTTATTCAAAACGAACAACGCGTCCATTCATTATTGTGTTCCGTTCTACCGTAAGATATCTAGTTATTGGGAAATTTTATAAACAAAAAACAGTAGACTGCTACCCGAACCGAATAAGAGAAAAAAAAAAAAAAAAAGAACAGAAAATGAATTACAGCGTATTATCTAATATAAGCTGTAACTATGGCAACTAGTTGCCAATCACAACACCACACATAGCATTCATCCAACAGGCAGTCATACATGGGAGACGATGAGAGACATCTAGGAGCTCGCTATTACTCATAAAGTAGATCATAGTATAGTATAATGTCCGCCCAGGGGAAGAAAAAAAAAAAAAAAAAAAAAAAAAGGAAGGGAAATAAAAAATTAAACCTCAGATAAAGAATTTCAAATATTTTCTGATTCAGTGTCTCGAAAATGTTTCCAGGGTAGCCAGATATTATTGAATTTAGAAAGCTTGTTGATTTTAATATAGTATCCTCTTTCCATTAAGTACTGATGATTAGTTTGGTTAATAACTGATCCCCAGTCAAATAGGCCTGCCTGTCTCCAGTTTCTAGCTATGCATATTTTTGCGGCCATAAGTACATGGATAATTAAAATTCTATGGTTTAAATGATATTTCTCAAGTCCCAAATGGAAAAGAAACATCTGTGGGTCTAGTTGGTCCTGAAAGTGGAGAAGTGAGCCAAGTAGTTGCAAAAGGTTATATCTTAAGTTTAGTAGTTGTGGGCACTCCCACCAGATATGGGCAAATGTGCCCGTATGGGAGAGACAACGCCAACATCTGTTTGAATGTCTACTACTGATTTTATTGAGTCTAGTTGGAACCAGGTACCATCTATAAATAATCTTAATAAAGGTTTCTATTAAATTTATTGAGTGAACGTGTTTTCTTATGAGAACCAAGGCCTGACGCCATTGATCCAAGGAAAACTCGAAACCTAGCTCACTTTCCCACTTCAGGATTGGTGGATCTTTCTCATCTTTTTGCATAGTTAATAAAAGTTTAGATGAACTTGAGATTTGTTTCTTTTTTTTATGAGTTGTTAGCCAATGTTCTACTTCCGGATTCCTATCGATTCCCACCTGATTAATAAGATTTTTAATCCTCAAAAAAGAGAATAATTCAGATGGTGGTAGAGAAAAAGATTTGCATATCTGGGGAAAGGGCACGATGGTATCTTGGTTTAACAGGTCACCAATGCAGGAAATACCGCATCCTTGCCATCTGGTCAGGTCTATATCTCTAATGAGGTAACGAATAGCCTCAATTGGAGTAGAGGGCATAAGAGATCTTTTTATCCCCATAGTTCGTTTGAGTTTAAACAATGTTTTAAGTGTGTCATATATTATGGGATTCAAGGTTTTTATGTCTTTCAATCGAAGTGTGTCAGCCCAAAATAGAAGATATAGTTCCTCGTGGCCCATGTCTGATTCCTCTATATATAACCATCTTGGGGAATTGTTAGATTTTTTATCCCAAGCCAAATAATGGGTCAACATTGTAGCATCATGAAGTTTGTTAATACTCGGGTAGGATATTCCCCCTTTGTTTGGTTTCTTAGTTAAAATGTTATTTGTTATCCTTGGTTTTTTCTGCTGCCAAATAAAATGGTCGATGGTTTGCTGAATACATTTCAAGATAGAGGGGTGAACTCTCAAAGGGATTGTTCTGAAAAAATAGAGAATTTTAGGAATTAAGTATCCATTAAGTATCCATTTATTAGATGAGTTCGGCCAAGCCAAGAGATTTCTAAGTTTTTCCACCTTGAGAGCTGTGCTTTTATTTTATCAATTAGTTTTTTGTAATTAAAATTAATAAGCAAAGGAAGTTCTTTTGTAATATAAATTCCGAGATAATCTATAGTTTGTGAATTCCAATCGAGTGAACACAGTTATTTCGTCTTGCGTAAAACAAGTCGTGATGAGTTGCGTTTTGCCAAGATTAATTTTGTAATTAGAAATTAAACCATATTTATCTAATATTTTAAAAAGTGCAGGAAGAGAAGAATCTAAGTTCGTCATTGACAGTATTACGTCATCTGCATAAAGAGAGATTTTAAAAGATTCTGAGTTAATTTGTATGCCAAATATATCGGACGATTGTCTCACTAATTCCGCAAGAGGCTCTATACTAAGGATATAAAGTAAAGGGGCGAGTGGGCATCCTTGGCGGGTTCCGTTTCTTATAGGGAACCAATCTGAGTCCAATAAATGACCGACCACTTTAGCAGTTGGATTAGTGTAGAGGTTCATGATGTAATTTTTGAATGTTCCTACGATACCATATTTTATGAGCACCGCTTCTAAGTATCTCCAATTAACCCGGTCAAAAGCTTTTTCGGCGTCAAGCGCCAAAAAAGCGGACTTAATTCGAAGAGAATTAGCCTTATGTATAAGGTTTAAAATCTTACGGGTATTGTCCGTAGGACTTCTGCCTTCCACAAATCCTGTCTGATCCTTATTAATGATATGTGGTATCACTTGTTTTAGTCTCTGAGCTAAGATTTTAGAATAAATCTTGATATCTAAATTAATTAGAGAGATAGGTCTATAGTTAAGTGTTGAGCTTGGGTCCTTGCCTTCCTTAGGGATTGGGGTTATTGCCGCTTGAAGAAGTTCTGCCGGTAGTTGTGCCTTTAAAGAAAAAGAGGAAAATACTCGCAGTAATAGCGGGGCAATCATATGCTGTAGTGATGCAGCTTACATTCTGAATACAATAACAATGTTTCTTTTTTCTTTGTTTACAATACATTACAAATAATTAAACACATACCTTTGTTTGATTATGTATCTTCAAATACTATATTGTTTAATTCAAAGATATCTACCAAATGACATTTGACATGTTTTTAAAAAAAATATATTTTCTTTTCTTCCAATTAATATCAATCATCTGTTGTGTTTTCTATCAATTTCCATAGATAACAACTATGTGACACACATCAAGAGAAACAAAAGAAACAAGTCCTTAATTATATGTTAAAAATCAGACAGCTCCACAGGTGGCATATTTATGAGAAACATGCAATATTTAAATGGAAATTATGCTTTTCAAACAGAATATTGTGAATGCAGTACAATAAAATTGTATTTTGACTGAACAATATAAAGACAAGACAAAAAATGTTGAGAGGATATATATATAGTATATATATATATATATATATATATATAATATGTAATCATAATTAAAAGTCCCTATGAATATGCATAAGTATGTATATTTATTTATACTAATAAATACTTAGATCTGTATCTTATTAGTCCTCAAATACAAGAAACTGGAGAGAGTGTATCACTTATTGTTCTTTGTTGAAAAAGGAACATCTATATCACGGTAGCCCACACCAACCTGTTGTCCCATAACAGAGCAGGATGACTAGGGTTTAAAAGGGTCTGGTCTACCCTTGGAGTTTAAAAACTCCAAGGGGCTCCTAGAGTTTTGAAATTGGTTCTGGTGTAAGCAAATGGTCTGTGTTAACCATTGGTTGGCAGTAGCAACACAGGTTTTTACAACATAGCTTTCGTAAAGCTTTACTCTCGCCTCTATAAGGCTGGCTGCTTGAGATGGATGTCTCTGTTTCCACCATGGATCCCAAGCAATAAATCAGTTTCATGACACCAGTTATTTGACAATTATTCTGATTTCCATCCCTGATCTGTTTGCCTGGGATCCAGTTATCTTGTCTGCTGCCAGCACTGACGTCAGATCTGTTTGACTATCTTTCGGCCTACAGAATTTGCAGCCCAGTTCATTTATGGTTGGTTGCTGTACCTCTGTCACAAGCATATGGATCATGTTGTGTGACCACAATAGTCACATGTGGACAGATGGAGTGTCCTTTTGCTATTTACCAGCATAAAGGTATGTGCAAAAGCCCAGGCCTTCATACAGACTGGAGATAACCCCAGACTCTAGAAATGAAAAGAGCCATGATATTTGATAGAGTGGAGCCCACAGAATTTATTCTACAACCTTTAATAAAAAAGTGCCTTTGGAACTTTGATTTAGACGCAAAGCCACCAAAGCATAATAACCCTTTTCTGCCTCTGTTTCACTTTAGGCCACCTACACACTCTTTTGTTCCAGCTTGCCAGTCAAGCACTAGCAAGGATCCATCATTTGAAGTTGTGATGCTAAAAAAAAGACACACACAAAAGGAAAAAAGGACAGTAAACCTGAAAAGATTGTTCCCTGGTACACTCACCAGTAAGCAATTAGTGATCCCTACAACCATTCTACAAAAAAACCCCACAACACAATACAATTCTTAAGAAATTATGTAAGGCTACTCTCTAATGTTCTATAGTGCCTTTTTAATATGGTTTGCTCAGGGCCGGCCTAAGACATTGTGCCTAAAGCGTAAGTTTGAAATGATTTCGTCGACGCAACCCCACCAACGCCATACTGCCTAATATCTACCCTTCCTCTCTACCTTCAATATCTACCCTCCTCCTCCCTACCTTCACATATCTACGCCCCTCCCACATTCACCCTACCCCCCCTTTGTACTTCACTTACCTTCTAGCAGTCCTGCGGCGAGAGTCTCCCTGCTCTGCTGCGGTGTGCGCTGCTTCACTGCTGAGTGCCGGAAATTACATCATATTCCGGCGCTCAGCATTACAAGCCGGCACTGAGACCAATCTAGAGGACTCGCAGAGGAGAGAGAGGGGCGCCAAGTGGGTACTGACAACTCGATAAGCGAAAACCACTCGGCGTCCCTCTCTCTCCGCTTTTAAAAAAAAAAAAAGGTGCTTGGGGCGAGTGGCAAAGTGCCGCCTCTTCAAAAGTGCCGCCTGGGGCAATTGCCCCACTCTGCTCCATGGCAGGGCCGGATCTGGGTTTGTTTATTTTGAATATTGTTCAACATACGAAAGAGTTTGCAATTGAATTGTGGTTTCATCTCCTTAACATCGCTATACATGATGAAGGGCCAACCCTAGAAAGAGTGTCAGGAAGCGCTTGTATCACCCTGTATGATGTATAAATAAATCAATGAGATTTTTTTTCAAAAATCCTCTCAATCAATGAAATATGCATTATACATGACCAATGCAGCACGTCTTGTCGACGCCTGTCAGTGTGGGCCCCTCAAGCTGAATAGTGAAGTAAAAGAGTTTAAACCACCTGCCAACGCATTCTTTAGTGAATAAACCCCCTATACTTACGCACAATCCCAATGTACTAGTCAGCAGAATTGACATTAAATGTAGCCATATTTATTATACAAAAAAGAACAAATTAACAATACTCAAATCCAAACCTGCAAATATATACAGTATCTAAGCGCACAAGCTTACCTGCCACATCAAGGCACCCCTCTGCAGTAAAATAAAATAATAAAAAGGTTACTTAGCTAATAAAATGGCTGGAGTTTAGATCCAACTGAATATCTGTTATAAATAAGGATCTCAAACCAAAAAGTGTCACCTCTTTTTCAAAGAAAAAAAAAAAACCATTATGTGAGCATCGGAAGAGGTTAGTGAATCATAACTGAATTTTAATATAACATTTTATGATTATTAAATTGCTTTGGTGCAAATATTATTCAGGGGGAGAATGCAAGCTGTATATTTGCGGTGGGGAATTAATATAAACGATAAACTTTATTTTAGAATCTTAAAGTGCAAAATGAACATCTGTTTAGCTATGTTTACAGCAATAGCACTAAGCACTCTGCAATCTCACGTACCATTTCTGCGCAAGTAATCTTAAAAGGTTAACTATCTCAACGTAAAGACGCCTGGAAAATAGATTTCTTTTAATGAATCACAAGAGACCATTGTTTGTTTGAACAGCTCCGGTTTAAGGAATGTGAAATTAACCGACACACCTATTTATTAGAATGATTAACAAGGCTAAAAGTTTCAGATTTAAACAACATTACTTTTATGTGAAGACAGTTTACGTGTGTGAGTACCACTGAGTAGAAAAATATCAAAACAAGCCCGGGAGCATTTTTAAAAAAAACGTAATCAGCCAAAAGAAAGAGGAAATTAATTCTTAACTTTCCCATAGCAACACTGTGTCTATTCTTTTTTTTTTTTTCTTTTCTATTGCGAAATACAAAATTTCAATTATGGGTTTGCATAATAATAAAGCCGAGGGTATAAAAGAGAATTAGTGTTTCTCAATAGTTTGCAATAGTGGCATTCACATTATAGCCAACTGAAATGTAAATAAAAGCATTTTTAAAGACGTAATTGTTATTGAACCACTAATGAAAACATGTTTTGTTCTCGTTTCTGTTTATAATAAATGAATAATTTTTAGTAAAGGTGATAGAACCCTAGGCAAGATTCTAACTAATTCCATGAAGCCAACAAATAGTCCTTTTTTTCATGACATATGTTGATTAACTGTGGAATTTATTTAATATTCAAAAAGAAAAACATTCTCAAAATTCCCAGTGCTGTTTCATAGTTTTAAACAGTGTCTAAACATCTTTATTATGTTTTTTAAATTGATTGATACAATTTAGGAATGATTTTATTGCATGGTTCTGGGTTTTACTGTGATATCTGGGGATATCAAGTGATTTTGAAGTGTGGAAAAAAAATTTAAAAAAACAATTATATGAGAAAATGGTCTGCATAGACTAAATGGGAGAAAATACTGCAAGAATTAGGCAGAAAGCCCTTATTTGTGTCCTGTGAGCTAGGTTTTCTGCATATCTGAATAAAGTTCAAGCACTCATTAGAGCACATGATCTCTGCATGGGTTCATCATATATAGAATAAGTATAAATACACAAATAATCTAACTAAAATCAAATACATTTATTTTAATTTAATTTTTTATATTGGATATTTTTATGGCTCAACCTATTTAAGACTTAAATGTATGAGAGCATTTATGTTAAAATGAAAGCCTTTGTAAGTAGAGGTCAGTGCCTTTAAGTGTGGCACTGTCATAGGGTGCCACCCTTGCCACGCGACACTTCATAAATTCTGTCCTGCTATATTTGCCCTAGTCCAGTGCTATTATTGTGAAGTACAAGTGTCGTGGGCAGGAGCCTCCTCTAGCATCAACCAATTGATTGATGCCAGAGGAGGCCCTGCAGGCGACCAATAGAGTCGCTTGCACTGCCCTTTAACTCCTGACGGTGAACCTACAGATTTCTGCTCCCATTAACCCTTGCGATGCTGCGTAGATAAGGTAGGCTAGATAGGGAAGGGACCAGGGAGATTAGTAAACGAAGATTCTTCGTGTTGTGTGTCTTCATATTCATATACGCTTTGCCGCCGCCACCCTTCATGTGGTTTCTAGTTACGCCCCTGGGAAGGGATGGTAGGAGATGTATGGATACAGGGTTGAAGGGGCAGGTGGTGAGGTGGGAGAATAGAGAACTTCAGACACTTCAGTGGGGGGGGGGGGTGACTGGACTGAAGTAGTTAAGGGTGGCTTGTAGTGAGAAAGAAGGTTGAGGTACCATATGATTGACACCATGAGGGAGGCTGTTTTCCCTGGTGGTGTCAATTTTATTTTTAAAGTAAGTGGCAAGCTCTTGGGTGGAGAAGGTAGAATGTGAAAGAGGTGCCATGAGGAGGGAAATGGGTGTTAAATGTGGAGAACAGAGGTTTAGGGTTATGTTTTTTTATTTATACATGATGAAGAGCCAAAAACTAGCTAATGCATTCTCACAGGACACAGCTAGTATAGCGTTAATTGCATTAAATGATATTTTAGTTATTTGTCAATTAAAATTGACTTATGTTTAGGCAAGCACATTAAATAGATCAACCTCACTTACTTGCATTTGTAAACACAAAGCAGGCATCACACAAAGCAGACAGTCAGTGAGACTGACACACCTTGGCACAGCAGAGCAGTAGCTGCTAACAAAACAAGGAAGAAATGCCTATAGAACAAACCACATGATGGGAGGTGGAATCTCTTCAGTTTTATCTAACTTCCACTGCAATTCTTCTGCCTCTAATCACGCATTGACATACAGGGCTCTCATTGATAATTAAACGCTAATCAATGGGAAATTGATTGAGTTTCTATGTATGAGCCACTGATGGCAACTGGGCCCTGGGCAGCTGCCCTGTGGTAAAGAGGGCCATGACTTAGGTCACCATGACTAAAGAGAAAGAAATTGGGGTGTGGAACATGGAACAAGTGAAAGGCTTGCAGGTGCACAATCGTGTGCACCCTCTTAGTATCCTGGTATCATGTAGTTGCAGTGAGACTGCTGTGGCCGGTGTATGCTGACCTCTGTTAAAGAGTGGAGAAAGTGCCTGTTTTATGTTGAGAAGGAAGCTGATTATGAGCTGCCAAAGAAGAGAACCTCTCTGTGGAAGACAGAACTGCTAGGCCAGCCATTGTACTTATATACATTGTACTTATATTCATTTTACTGCTACCTAGATCCATTAAAAAGCTCCACCATCCATTAAAAAATACTACTACTGCTCTCCTAAAATTGATGGAGGGAGGGTAGATGTTGTTTGGGAGTGATATTGAGACAGGAAATGTATAGTTCTGTAATTGTGATTATTACTACTGTTCATCTTATATCCCTTTTTACTACTGCTTATAGGAATGCTTATGTCCATCTTATCCTTTTCACCTTAACATAAAATGTATTTATATAGCACAGGCAGATTCCATAGAGCTGTTACAATCAGTGGAATCATTTAAAGTCACACAATAACAAACTGGTACAAAAGGAGAAGAGGGCCCTGCATTTGTGAGCTTACAATCTTGTCGATGCTTGAGGGGGAAGTGAAACAACAGGCGAGGACTGCGTGGATGGGGATGAATTGATTGGGTCTACATAAGCTGTAGCGGTCGATTAGAATGTTGAATGCTGATTGCACAGGGAGATGGTGTTGCAGTTTCCCTCCAGTGTAAATCATATTTGTCCACTTATAAAAGGTCCACTTGGGATGAGGCCACTGGAGCTACATTTCCTTGGGATGAGGCAGTTGCATCTGACTCTGAGTCCCTGGTTGGGGAATATAACTTATACATAGCTCTCAACAGTCCTGTTTTTGCAGTATAGACCTGATTGTTTTTGCAGTATAGACCTGCATTGTGACACTCTGAAGCTAAGCACCACAAGGTGGCACTTCAGGTGGCCACATCCACTTCTGGCTTTTTGCCACAGCCTGCAAAATGGTTGTCCTAATTTGGACACCTGAAATATTGGGGGGCTATGCATATTTACTAGGTGGAGGAAATGCCATCCGTTAACGAACCAATCTGTCAACACCCCGTGTTAAGGCATTAAGCATGGAAAAGGGGGCTAGATTTGGATTCGCCAGGTTTCTTTTTATTGATGTTATGACCTAAAAACAACAAAGAAACTTTAAGGAAAATGCTTCCATTTTCATGCCTGCTTTTAGCACCAGACAAATAGACAATTTACTACACCAGCAGCATCGAGGGGTTCTATTGACTGTATTGGAAATCTATAAATCACAACCCATAATCAGCTTGCCAGCAAATAAATTAAAGCTGCTTTGCAAGATGTTGCATGCAAGGACATACAACTTTTAGACTGACTACTTAACTTTTCATTGAATAACAGTGGCATAAGTAAATGTTTATATCCAATATATCCTTTATATGGTTGTCCATAAGCGCATGCAACAATGTAATTATGGTTAACTTATTTACCAAACCCTACGGGTGAGATGTTTTTATATAGTTGCAGAAACTTCAGAAAAGTTGTCTTTTGGGAAAATTTGGTACATTTACGTAATTATCCAGACGCTGTGTGACTAAACATAATTATGACTTATTGTTTTATGTTTTTGATTTTATGCCATAGTTAAAATAAAATGCATAATACTTGTAAGTCTCTAGCGGTGCTACAGTTATAGCTTTGTTTTAAGTACATTGTTCTTATATTATGCTTACTCTCTGTGGTTCTTTATTAAGTTAGTGTTAAATATCAATGGTTGGTATTTTGATGGGTTTCACCTTAATGTGTCGAAATTTGGCTTAAGCACTTCTTAATGTGTAAAAGCTATGAAAACAAGAGGCACAAAGGCCAACCTTTTTTACTCACACAGCATACAGATTTATTTTATGATTAGAGTTTGAATGCATCTTAAAGGGATACTACGTGCAATATAAAAAACATTAGTTTAATTTATAGTGCAGTTAAAATCAACACTTAGTTAATGATACATACCTCTCTGATTTACTTTTTTCAAAGGTAGGAAAGCTAAATATAAAATAAATGTTAGAAATATTCCCTCTAGCTATTTCGTGAGTTATTTCTCAAGATGCTGCATTTTCACAATCCTAATAGCAAGTCTCACTGGGCCGAGGCTGCATGCTGACATCCTTTTATATTTTGATTTATACCATGTAGTGCGTCTCTCGAATATCTTCTGTCCTTGTCTTTAAGCCCCTAGCAACACTGGAAAGGGTCTTCCACAAATTGTTGCCGCAACACATACTGGGGTGTTGTTTGACAGTGACTTATACCAGGATCTATAAATTCATACCCAAAGTACAATTTGTGTGACAAAAATATTTACTACCACAAACTGGTGGTAGAATTTGTGCATGGAAAGGGTTAAAATACCAGCATCTGCAATTCCTAGTGTCTAGTTTTCAATAATAAATGGTTTGTTGGTGTAAATTGTGTTAGCCGGCTTCAAAAATGTCCCAAATAGCACATGGGGAAGAATTACTTGATTTGGAAAAAATGGTTTTGAAATAGCAAAACACTACTTATTGCCCTATAACTTGCAAAAAACACAAAAAAACCATAAAAACACTGGATATTTCTAATTACAGGAGAAATAGTAGAATCTATTTAGCAGGTTTTTCATTAGCTTTTGTAGATGAGTAAATTATTTATCATTAAAAGTGAGGAAAAGTGGAGGGGGTTTCAATTTTTGATCATATTTTATTATCTTTAATAGGAAATTAGATTATCAATAAATTGGTATCTGAAGAAAACAATATGTTCTGAAAAAAACAATATAAAATTGGTATGGGTACACTGAATGGGAGAGAAAAAAATTATTGCTAAACACGAGCACCGAAAAAGTGTTAAAACAGTCATGAAGGGTACAAAAACATTTTAAAAAAACCTGGTCATTAAGGGGGTAAAATATGCTTATATATTAGTTTTAACTTTTTAGCTGGGTTGCCTTTCGGGACATTTCAACTCTGGCAGCTGCCTGGGGCACCTAGATTGAAGGGCAGGGGCATAACTAGAAGCCTCAGGGCCCCGGTGCGAGAATCTGTTAAGGGCCCCCCAACCCCAACCCAATCTACCCCCTTCTCAAACCATCTACCCCTTTCTCACACTAACTATCCCCTCTCCCCCCTTCTCAGGCTGTCTACCCCCTCTCCCTCCATTCTCACTATCTCCCCTCTCCCTACCCCATTCTCACTATCTACCTCTCCCTACCCCCTTCTCACTATCTACCTCTCCCTACCCCTTCTCACTATCTACCCTCTCCCTAGCCCTCCTTCTCAATATCTACCCTCTCCCTACCCCCTTCTCACTATCTACCCCCTCCCTACCCCTCTTTATAGGTTACTTCACGGGCAGTGGGGGCACAAGGCCTCTGTCTTGCTGCTCTGCTGCGGTGCGCACAGCTTTACTGCTGAGCACCGGCATATGCTGGCGCTCAGTGTGAAGCCCCGGCACCTGAGACAGACGCCTCACGCTCCCACCACTGCAGTCGGGGCAGCGCTGAGGCAGGTGGGGGCAGCAGGGAGCAGAGGAGACAGAAGGGCGCCGAGCGGTTGCTGAAAACGACTGCTCGGCACCCCTTGGGCCCCCCTGGCTGGCAGAACTCCAGGGCCCAGTCGCAGTCGCGACCCCTGCGACCCAGTAGTTCCACCACTGTTGAAGGGTGTAGAAAATGTCCCTAGTGTGTGTGTTAGTTGTTCTAGTACCAGTCAAGGGAACAAAGGAAACATCTGTACAGGTGTGGTATACATTTAAGAGGCCTATGCCTACATTCCCTAGCATTCTAAATGTAAAATGTGTTGGGGGGCAATGACAGAGAGGCAACCTGCCTGGGGTGCTATATGGTCGAAGACCATCCCTGTAGTCATCACTTAAATATGGCCACATATACATGGCTTTACTGACAGCCTAGCCTTTGTCTTCAGTTCATTGTTGGGTAATTGAGTGAAACAGGGTTAAATACTTATATATCTCCTTTCTTCTCTATAATTTTGATTTTAACACATTTACCTACTCAATCATGTGCACATTATTTCCTTCCCATTAAATAAGAAAATGAATATCATTCTTTCTTGATATTGTCATTGAAAAATCACATGCATGTTTGACATCATTCTCCCATCTTGTTCAACTGCTTCATTTCTATATAAGTTCTAATGTCTCTGTTCATTATAGTGTGCATCAAATTTCCTGACAGTAGAGGATCTATTTTAAGCAATAAATTTAAATGAAAATAGCTTAAAATTGTTTTAATGTAAGAACTTTAATAATCAGAAAATCTAGGGAACATTTCAATATGCAATTTTGTACTAGCTAGTTTTTTGTTTTGCATGTTCACAAACTAAACAGTTCTCTTTCCTGGGCTCCTTCAGCTATGGAAACACAAATTAATCATGTGGGATTTAGAGTTACTACATCGGCCATGTTTTCCAGGACACATATATTTTTTACATATTGCTGACCAGGCCAGATAAAATGGTGCTCTGCAGTATGTGGGATGTATAGACTTATGGAAGGGAATCAATTAGTCTGTTACACATCCCACATACTGCAGGGCAGCACTTTATCTGGGCTGGTCAGCAATATGTAAAATATATATGTGTCCTGGAAAACACGGGTTTTCCCGTGTTGGTCTCCCTACCTAGTGTGATTGATCTACAAGTAAGAAATTTAGCAGCTCTGAGCCACATGTGCCCCACTTCCTGTGCTGTTTTGTCTTTAGGGGTAGAGGAAAAGGTCATTAGTATTGATTTTGCAGAAATTATTCAGGGCTGTAAGTAGTAGTATTACAGAAAAAGTGACTTTGTTATACTGATTGCCGAACTGTGCGAACTATGTAACCTAGATTCAAAACACAGAAAATTAATTACAATTAACCTTTTGTTGGTTGTTATTACCAAAAGTTTAAAATAAATAAGTATTTTTAAAAACTATTTTATCTTGCTCCTGGATCTTTTTTAATTTATACCACTTATGCGCTAAGGAGTGAGCAATTCTATCACTGCTCACCAAAAAGGAACTGAGGACAATCCAGACTGCTCCAAAGGCTGCTGCTTAAGAAAATCCAAGGCAAGGATTATACCACCTAAATGCACATCTTGGGGCTAACTGAAGAAACCCATACTACATAGTGCTGCCAAAGAAATCTTTAAGGCAAGTATTATATCGCCCAAGCGCATACTTTGGGGCTAACTGAAGAGGCCCCCACCAAATGTGAGTAGCCCCTTGCAGCCTTCATTTTATAAAAAATAAGCTTTAAGAGACATCTTGCACTCTTTCTTTCATATATTCACATCCGTGAGAGTGTAGCCACTAACCCCCTTGTGAACGCACCCTTATACTTTGGTGCTATTTTAAAGAATTTTATTTTTTTTACATTTAATGTATGGTACGGGGCTCCCATCCTCCTTAACTAAACTTTTGTTTTGCAACGTTGATGTAGGTGAGGCAGACGTGACCTCCACTTCCTGCACCCGTATGCCTCATCTACATCAACGCTGAGAATCAAGAATCAGGGCGGAACAGAGGTTTTTGCTTTCGTTGCCGGACCACACTACCGAAAGCGTTCTGCAGTCTTCTGATACGGTCTTCCAGAAACCCTGGAGAAGGTAAAAATGGCCTGAGGTTAGCTAGAGCTGGCCTGATAATCAAATACTAGCATAACATATGTTAATAGTTTGTTATAAATCAAGGGCGTCAAACTTAATTTGGCAGGTTTGAATCTACAGCCGCTCATATGTACACATACTTGGTAGAACATAAAGTTATCCAAATCACAAAAATGTTTATTTATTTTAGCCATAAATAGATAAAATATACTTTCAGCCTAAGAAGCACTCTTAAAAACAGCATTCACACAACTCGCATTGTTCAGACATATAACTCACATCACTCACAGATATGCAGTCACAAATAACACTGACAGGCACTCATATCACTCACACATATATAGTACAGGACGCAGATACTCCCACAACTCACAGACTCACACACAAAAGCACAACACACAGAGACTGGCACTGTAAACAGAATTTACAATCACTCACTTAAACACAACTCAGCACATAAGAATTCAGCACTCATACAACCTTTCCTGGGAACATCTGGGCTCCAGCTACCTGGAGCCCTTCCTTTTCGGGACGCCAGCTGACATTGGTGGGCTGTCCCGCTGAGGCTCCATGCACGGCTAGCCCCACATGGAGGAAAATTGATATGACTGAAGGGAAAGTAGGCAGGGAGTGTGGCGTGTCATAAGCTAAAACATGGGTGAAATATTCATATGATCAGGAGGCTTGTCCCTTTCATCCTAGCCAATTGCGTTTTACAAATTCACTCTCTTCCACTCTTGTACCAACACTAGCACCTTAAAGCTTTCCCCTACTCTGGCAGGCATACCATAATAACTGCCATCTTGAAAACACCTCTCTTGGGCTTATCAGCCTGGAACTTCTGGAACTGCTTGTTTATACCATGATTTTACTTTATGTGACCACCATGTTTTTTTATTTAACCCATTATAACCTGAGGCTACTCTTTCCTGCTTTTCATCCTACCTCTGTAATCACATTTTCCATGTTTGTTTTTTAGAACCCAATCTTCATGTTTCCCTTCTCAGCTGGCATACCAAAATGCACAGCCCTTTTCTGTTTTCACTTATTCACATGTTGCTTCGCACTGCTTTCTGTGTAATTTGGTTGGATGTCTGATACCTAAAACTCAATATCTCTTTAACTGAATTATTTATCTTCCCTCATACACATTCATCATTCCAGTTATACTAGCTTGATGATCCTGTGTCACATTTCCCTCCATTGTATTCACCCCCTCACATTCAGTTTATCCCCAACTATTGCCATCACCATCTTAAAAATGCTTGCATTTGTCCTTTTCTAACATATGATGTAACTTAAGCTCTTGTTCATGCACATGTCATCTCCTGTCATGACTACTAAAACTCTTAGCTGGTCTCTCTTATTCCCACCTTGCCTTACAACCTACCATGAATCCTGCCAGACCTATGTTCCTTACTCTATATAAATTCATGAAAAAATATTTGTTTTAAAAATCAATAAAATATTAAATAAAACAAGATTATTTCCATAAGAGAAAGAGTGCTCTTCTGTATTAGGACTGTCCATGCATCAGCGAGGGAAAACCACAGGCATTCTTAACTGTGAGGCTGTAGCTGCTGGGTCTTGAGTCCAAATGCAGAAGATACTTGGTCTGGGCATGACAGTGTATTAGAAGTGCCTTTGGAAGAGAACGGTGTTTTTTAGTCTGTCTGTTTATTCTAAGAACAATTGGAGGGGCACTTGATCTCTATGTGGCTTTTATTAACCTCTTAAGGACAATGGGCGGTCCCTAAACCCATTGAAAACAATGCATTTTCAGCCCGTACATGTACGAGCTTTGTCATTAAGGGGTTAAGACCTTGGTAAGTCAGATAAGTCAGTATGCTCTTTTCTTTTTTGTCTTTCTATGATATCTTTTTCTCAGGGTAGTGACATCACTAAACCGGAAGTCCAACCTAATTTTGTCTTATCCTGTTATGTCTCTGTAGCCTAAACATCAAGTAGCTTTTTTTTTTTTAGAAATGTCTAATTACTTTGGAAACCTATCTTCATAAAATGTTGGTAACATACTGCGAATGATAAAAGAAATCATTAGGAGGAGTCTCACCCCTGACAAGCAATACATTCTTCACCATTATATCCTCCAAATATTTAAGGATATGTGTTAAGGCAAAATAAATAAATATATCCACATCCACCTAATTATATAAAATATTGTGATTGTTTTCATTTACTAGTGTGAAACAAATGCTTTACAAATGTAATGTAACATTGATTTTAAAGGATTTCAAGAAAGGTAATGGATATTCAAAAATGATTATTATAATATTAATACATTCTAAATAAGGGCCTCTCACCAGATATTTAGAGTGAGCAAATACATGATGACAGCTTTTGTTGGAATGGGAGCACACATTCTAATGTCATTTATAGTCTTCCTCTTTTTTGTGTGCTGTTTTTGCTATAGTGATAAGATCAGCAAAGACAGTAATAATATTAATTACATTTGACAACTAGGTAAGTCTTGTGTGCATTACCACAAAACATATAAAATGAGTTTTCAGGAAATATACATACAACAGAAGTAGTATACATACAACAGAAGTAGTTTTGAATGATCGTAATAAAATTAAACTCAATAATAAAGCCCACGGTACAGCGGACACAGTGGACGGGATGATCATTTATCCCCCCTTCCTCTCACCCTCTCTGTGGTAAAGCATAGAGATACGGGGACTGTCCACTTGCAACCAAGCACCTCTTACACGCCACCTCTCACCATAAGTTAAGCTCTTCCGATTGAAACCAATGTGATGAAATACTGCATTACTTACTTGTTACCCAAGTCTTATCATAGAGATATTTTTTGTGTTTTGGCAATGAACTGTAAATTAATTTGAACTGTATATAATAACAATACAAATGCTGGGAATGATTTGTGATTGTGCACAACAATTAACAAAACAATTGGAATGTATAGAATGAGTTGTGGTGGCTTTCTGTGAAACATTTATAAAATAATAATAGTGTGAATGCAAATAAATTGGCATACGTTTATGCCTTTGAGTGTAAAGCAACAGACTAAAATGCAACAATAAGAGATATTGTAGGATAATTGTTACATGTGACAATTGGTTTTCTGGACCAAAACTAACAATATGAATGATTATATAAAACATAAATCTTTTCAGGAATTAAAGACGTTTATATATTGTCGTATTTGTTTTCATACAACTGTGCACTGTTGAGATATATTTGTACACTTGTATTCTGTGCAAGTTATACTTTAGACATTCAAGCATGTTAGGCAGGTCTGCAGTAAACCTTTATGCAAGAAGAAATCTGTGAATTACACAGTCCTGATATCCAATTACACACATAATATTGGCAAAACAGGGTGAAACAAAGTAAAAAAAATAGTACCTTTTTTAAATTAGAAGCCACTATGCTGATACTTTGGGGGTCCTTCCTTGCATTGTAACAACTGAGCCCACTCATCCAGTCAAATGTGACAAAGGAATGAGGCTGTTGATCTAGATTGTGATCTATAATAAGACCAACATGTAATACCATTAGTTAAGAATGTCAAATTCACACAAACACCATTCAATAAAACCACTCAGATGCTGGCATGTTCTAGCCTTGGTTGGCAGGTCTGATGAGACTGCAACTCCTGTCCTCCTCCTTTCAACATGGACAGTTTGTCCTATTCAGTGACCAAGGTTTCTGGTGGGCCAGTTTGAGAGATCCCTTGTAACCAGCCCACTTACACTATAAAGGCCTGTGATTAACCAGCTCAGAGTACCATGATATGAACGTGCTAAGCTCTGCGCAGATACACAGTGCAAGGAAGTGAAACTCACCTTGCCAAGGTAGGTTTGGGAGCTCTTTCCCTGACGAGGCATAATAATGTACTATGTACATTACTGTTCATGGCATGCAGATGATTTCTACTCTACTAATGTCAGTTTAATTTTTTTTTTTTTTTCTATTTCAATTTTTCAATTGAATAAATAAAAAATCTCTAAACAGCAGGAGGTCCAAAAAGGGAAAAATGTTCTTCCATTGCAGCTAATCATTTTACTTCTCTTTGCATTACGATAGCCAGATTTTCACATTTAACAATAATGAAGCTTTCTAGGAAGCAATGTCTTGAATACATCAATTCAGTATATTGGTGTGTTATGTCTATTTAAAATTATTTTTAGAAATGGGCCTTTGCATTATAAATGTATAGTTTTACAAGAGGCCAATATAAAACATTCTCTAGACACATACAATCCTTCAATTAGATTTGAAGCTCGTAAGAGCAGGGCCCTCTTCTCTGTTTGTAACAGTTTGTTATTGTATGTGATTTTAAGTTATTTAACTGACTCAGCACTATATAAATAAATGTAATGTACTATGAAATTAATGAATAGTGATCATTTACTTTACTGTTAAGTCTACAAATGAATTTATAAAGAGATAATGATGATTTCTAAGTAACATACTTTTAATTATGTCTGTGATAAATACATTTTGGAGCAATATTGGACCAATGGAATGCTCTGTTGAGTGCCTTTTAAACTAGGAATGTTCCAGTTTTTGCCTTCATAAAGATGGCCATTTGTATTTGTTCAGATTGCTGTCTTAAGTAAATTAAATAGCATGTTTAACATGACTGGCTACATTGTATAATGCTGTTCATGTTGCCCATGGGAAATTGGATATAAAAAATCAATGTTCTATTATGAATGTTTTTCTACTGCCGGTCCTGTGAGAGCTTTTATGAAAACAGTGGGTTATTGAAAATATTATCTAAAAGTAGTGAGCTGGGGGGAAATTTAACCTTTATTAATATTGACATCATGTTCTTACACAACAGCTATATGTTGAAACTTCTCAGTTGAATTTTAATGCAGTGATAGAGTTCTCTTGGAAAAAATAATGAGTGATTTTATATTATATGATGTACCACCTTTCAATAATTTATAGTATTCTTGTAAAAAGAACTGTAAATGTTTTAAAAATGGTAAACGCTTAATAGAAAATATCACCATCAAAGATTTTACTATTATTATTACTATTACTAAAGTAATTTATAGATTGTGTTTTGGGTTCTTTTGTTAATCTGTTCAATTGCTTTGGGGATATTTTGTTGGAAACTGTAAATAAGGGAAACTTAGATTTGTGCATAAATGTGATGCAACTAGGTCCATGTCGAATGAATTTCCTGTCCTAAAGCTCTCCTTCCTTTTCCTCTTCCCAAACCAAGGCTGCCTGAACCAATCAACAATAATTAGCAATTTAATAATGCACATTTTGAGAACAATTATTTTGGTTGGCTTTTAAAAACTGGTAGATGTAATTGAAATGTAAAATCTGATTCATTACACATTATCCATTGTATTAAAATGTGGAATTATTGGGGACAATTGTCTTAATTTAATAGAATGGCTCTAATTGTCATTTGAAAATGTATTGAAGCCTATTTTGCTATAATCCATGTGCTCACACTCAGGGGTGACTTTAAGTCGGCAGCAGCCCTGGTACCTGCATCCCATTAGGGGCACCCAATGGCTTACAGAAATGGTACTTTGTCTCTAACTGGGATGCTTTGTGTACCACTATATGGACAAAAGTATTGAAATCAGGGTTTAGGCTAGACACTTACTTTCAGAGAAGGCAAATTTTAATGCTTCAGCATACCAAGACATTTTGGACAATGCTATGCTTCCAACTTTGTGGTTGACGGTTGCTGATTTGGAGAACCCGTTCGCCCAACTTTGCTCTAGACCAGTGCTCCTCATCCCTCTCCTTAAGGCATACCGAACAGTCCAGGATTTAGGTATTACACAGGTGTGTCTAAGGTGTTGCAAAAACATCCTGGACTGTGTGCTTTGAGGAGAGGGTTGAGGAGCACTGCTCTAGAGAACGGGAACCGGTGGCTTCGGAATTCAGTCAGAGAGCTCACTACTACTGCTGCAGCATAATACTCCACAAGTGCAGAGGATTCTGCCATCACGTTTGAGCCCTTAACTCCCTGCTTGTGTGGTTCGGCAGCCTAGATGCAAGGGAGGAGCAGCACTCCTGGGCATCATGGTGGCCCACTTAAAGACATGCACCCCTGAGACAAGGATGTCACAAAGATAAGAACAGGAGAGGAATACAAAAGTAACAGCTGCTCCATGTTCTGTGAGTAAGCCTAAAGAGTGCTCTGGGGATACTGACCACACATATGCAACACAGCATACACACGCATCACACTCAGGGACAAAGGCTCAAAGGGCTCAAGTGCAACAGGGAGCATTGGCAGAAGTAGAGGGAGTCAGCTAGGGTCAGTGGGTGTAACCTGGCAGTGTCAGGTGGGGTGACTGAATTAGCAGTGCAATCCTTGGTTGTCCTTCTGGTCACAGAGGTGTCAGACAAGGGGGAAGAGGATAAGGAAGGTAATGCGAAGGAGCAGGATCAGTAATCGGACTCCACAAAAAGGGAATTATATGTATGCTTTGAGGGGCTGCTGGGCACCCATCTGAAGCAAGAGATTTTTTTTTTCTGCTTTCTCTCAAAAGGTTTTACCTGGATAGAGTGTCCAAGACCGACAAAAAGAAGGGGGGGCTGATATCGCATGATACAGAGACGAGGCCTATAGGGTATAAGGAGGGCAGGTGTGGTTAAGATATGACAAGCAGTTCAGTCAGCATAAGGCAGTACAGCCCTCCATATGTTGGGACCACAAAGACATTGCCTTTTGGTTAAAGATTACAGGAGTGTCTTGGGCAATTACACAGGCGGCAGCGTGAGTGCTTGTTAACAGGAAAGGTTTCTGCTGGCAATTTAATGCTTGAGTCGGCAGGTGAAGCTCCCCATGTCATTTGAGGCATGAATGCTCAGAGTGCTGAAGTTTCTAACCCCTCTCAAAACATACCAAAAAGGTTAAGGGATCCATGGGATCTGGAGGAAAATGGGATGACGCTGGTGAAGTGTGAAAAGATGGTGCTTTAGCTTAGAAGGCATGAGCTCAAAGAGACAGCAGCCTTCTCAGAGTCAGGTTTGAGGGATGGGTTTAGGGTACCTTACAGGTATGGTCCAGCCCCGTTGGGGATCAAGAATTTAAGGTTGGCCAGGGATTTTCTCCAAATTGTCAAGAAGCTGATGAAGGAGGTTATTTTGGGGCAGATAGTGTGTCCTTTTGCTTCTTCCTTTTGGAGAGTCTGAGAGTTTTGTGGCTGCATGTGGTCCCAAAGAAGCGACTGGAAAATGTCTGGCTTACACATCATCTGTCTTGTCCAAAGGAGGAGTCGTGAACAATGATATTGACAATGAGGTGTTGCACGCCTCTTTTGATTTGCCTAGGGTGAGGCATTGTGGGTGAGGGAAGCTTGTTAGGCCTTTTTTGTTTGCTTCTGGTGTACCTGTTAGGGACCAGGAATCAGACGGACACGAAACGTAAAATGCAATCACCTTTATTGTAATAACAATAGTGAACAAAGCCAAATCGTGATACCAAAAGACAAGCCGGGGTCAGGAACCAAGACGGGTACTCAGACAAGCCGGGGTCAGGAATATGGAGATCAGCGAAATCAGGATCAAGCCAGCAATCAGGAGCCGGGAGGGACGTCAGAGTAAGCCAGGTCATGCACAGGAATTCAGGAACACAGAGATAGCGCTTGCAGCCGGCAGAGCCGGCCTTAGGTGTTCTGGCGCCCTGTGCGGACTACTCCTCTGGCGCCCCCCCCATCCCAAAAAAAGAAAGGATCAAAACTTGTAACAAAACCCCAATCTCTATATACTACACCAAAC